>OZ010575.1:117797755-118067755 GCA_963932145.1 Acanthosepion lycidas | reverse complement strand
ATATATGTGTATTTGTTATTACAGATAGGTATTTTTATGTATATATTCATGTGTATATATATTTATATATATATGTATACATGTATATATATATATATATATATATATATATATGTGTGTGTGTGTGTGTGTTTACTTATGTAAGTTTGCAGTTGTATATGTGTATGTTGACACCTATTGTATATGAAATTGTTTATGTGTACGTGTAGGTAGGGAAACTTGGGTATGTCATTACGGCCACATGGGTTAGTATATGTGTGTATATATGTTTATATTTTTGTATTGCTGTGTGTATATATGTATTTATATGTGAGTGTGTGTACACATATATGTGTGTATATTTGTGGGTATATATGTGTACTTAATATCATGGAGATATATACGTATGTATATGTTTATGTATGTATGTATGTATGTATATTTATGTGTGTGTGTGTGTGTGTGTATATATATATATATATATATATATATATATATATATATATGTATGTATATGAGGTGGACATCGTAGTTACCTATGGGTGTTGACTTTGATGTCCGATTTTATATTTACATACACTATTTTAATATATTAAATAATATTATTTTTAATCATTTTTATCTTTGTATATTTACTCGCTTAAGTTATATTTCAACAGTTTGTTAGCATTCGTGTAATGAAACTTTCAGTCTTAAATATTTATCGGTTGTGGTATCCGATTGTCTGGGTCAATGTCTGTGGATGTGTGTGCATGTATTTATAGGTATCTATGTGTATGGAAAGTGCATTTACTTTTAATTGTGTATGTATGTACGTGTGTGTTGGTTTCCCTTTCCCCCACTTCCCTTTTTCTTTCTTTTCATGACAGACCGTGAAGATGTTCTCTGTCTCGTCTCTTTTTGTGTGTATATATATATATATATATATATATATATATATGTCTGGGTGCTTATATATTAGAATCTGATTGCGTTTGTTTTACGCGTGAGTTTAGGACCCCATTCACACACTCTTAGAATTAAAATGTATACATTGTCAAAGGACCAGATATTAAATTAGCTAAAGTAACTTCAATGAAGAAATAAATTAAATAACATATATATTTCTTCTTTTCTCCTCAGTAATTTTATAGTTGTAAACTTAATCGCGATTAAATTTTAAATTTTGATTTTGTAATTAGCAATTTTAAATTTTAATATTAAATTTTATCATATAATTTAGTAATTATTGGTTGGAATAAATTCTTTTTTAATACTACCCATATTTTAAACATCTGAATAGATATTATAACATGACTTTGTTGTCAAGCTTTTTGAATTTTCCTATACTTGTGTTTTGATTGGTCCATCTAGCCTTTGTAACAACGTTTTCCCCTTGTGAAGGATTGTTAATTAATTTGAAACTTTTAAAACCATTTATTTTACATTCAACGTCATCACTTGATAAGACACCAAGGGTGTTGAAACAAAATGGCTATTTTTGTAGTGATTTTATAACATATTTATGTTATAAATTTTTAAAAAAATAAATAATTATATCTGCTCTACTTTGTATTGAGCACTCTTTTAAGAATAGTAATTGTTGGTTATTGGAATTCATTCCATATACACCAATCATATACTTGGGTATATATATATATATATATATATAAAGAAATATAGTCTTAAGGTGTGCTATATTTATGGAATAAAGTGCTCAATATCAGAGATAGAGCGTGTGTAAATATAAAAGTGAACATAGAAGTCAACACTTAGAGGCGACAGTCTGTTTCATGCTATATGCAATCGTCAGGCCACGTGTGCTGTTATTTTTCTCGGCTATTTATATATATACGGGTTAGTGATGCATTGTGGGTATTCTATTATGGCGGTTATTTCACCGGAAGTCATTTGTTTATCTATTTAGGTCAAATTATATTGCTTGTTTTTATTTTTGTTTCTTATTTTATTTATTTATTTATTTATTAACGTAGTAAAAATTTGTTTATATCACTTATTTAACAGTTTTGTTTTGGTTTGGGAATTTAATTAAAGCTATTTGTTCAGTTTTGGGGTTGATTGTTGTAGTTCATTCTAAGTATTATTTTGGCGGGAACAGTTTTTAATTGATTATCTTTATTTGGGATTGGTTTGTTTATTTATTTACTTGGATGAATTTAGGTTAATTTATTTTACTTGTATATTTTCTCTTTTTCGGTTTTCGATTTTTAAGTATACGTTACTTAAAAATCGAAAACCGAAAAAGAGAAAATATACAAGTAAAATAAATTAACCTAAATTCATCCAAGTAAATAAATAAACAAACCAATCCCAAATAAAGATAATCAATTAAAAACTGTTCCCGCCAAAATAATACTTAGAATGAACTACAACAATCAACCCCAAAACTGAACAAATAGCTTTAATTAAATTCCCAAACCAAAACAAAACTGTTAAATAAGTGATATAAACAAATTTTTACTACGTTAATAAATAAATAAAATAAGAAACAAAAATAAAAACAAGCAATATAATTTGACGTAAATAGATAAACAAATGACTTCCGGTGAAATAACCGCCATAATAGAATACCCACAATGCACCACTAACCCGTATATATATAAATAGCCGAGAAAAATAACAGCACACGTGGCCTGACGATTGCATATAGCATGAAACAGACTGTCGCCTCTAAGTGTTGACTTCTATGTTCACATTTATATATATATATATATATATATATATATATATGTTTAGATATATGTATATATATTTATATATGTATATAAAAAATTTTTTTCTTTCAAAAAGTCAAATATCAATGTTTCAGCACTGATCCCATGAAGCAATTCGTTATCTTAGTCACTTAAAAATTGATAAGAAGTAAAAATTTAAACAAGCCTATTAATGTTACGTCACCACAAAGGATTGAAAAAAAACATTATGATTCTGATATTCTTATCCGGACATTTGAATATTTTGTTACATCTTGGTCATTATATAACAGACATAATGATGATTTTAAGTTACTTAGAGTGAGAACATTACCAGCTTTGATGTCAGAATTTTCAAAATTAATTTTATGGGTGATATTTTAGCAATATCATGGAGGAAACTTATTTGGTTTGGCTGAAAATTTTGAGGGATTAGCAAAAACAGTATTGGGCATCATAGTAAAATGTTTAAATGAAGGACCTAAAATTTTATTTAAAATGACCCCAGTTGTCTAATTAGAGGCAACTTTTTTTATATGAAAAAATTTTATGTATTGTTGATGCAATCAAATAGTCAAGTAATTGCAATTGTATGTGACAATAACAGGACCCATCAACCTTTTTCTTTTACATTTGACATTGTTTTTAATAAACCTTAGATAATTAAAAATATTCAGAATAACTGGATTACTGAACCTACTTCTAAATTATTGTTTTATTCTGAAGGCAAAAAGATGACAGCAAAATGAGAAATTTTAAAAGGTCTCAATTCATCAAGTTGTCAAATCTGATGTAGCAATTTATCCAAAACCTATTGAACAAAATGTTTCCCATTGTTTAAAAGCTTCTTGTGATCAAACTGTAACTGACATTAATATACATCCATTATTAAATTAGAAGAAATTCTGTAGAAACAGTTAATCTCATTGAAAAAGTTAAAATTTTGGAAAATTGTCAGTGTCAAAGAAATATATAGTGACACTAAGAAAAATGATCCACTAAAAAAAAAAGAAAAGAGATATCAAATTTAGATGATAAACATTGGTTATTTTTTTTCTAATTCAGGAAAAATGATAAAAAGAATGAGAGGAAATCAAGGAAAAAGAATGAAATCATCAACAAGAGATACTAGTCTAGCCATTGAACATTCATGCAATGGCTTAATTGATGCTTACAGATATTTGCTAATGTGGGTTTAATTTTGTTACACTTGGTGAATTTACCACAGACTATTTAGAAAATTAAGACATAGTTCTGGAGGTTCATAGTTTATAACAATTAAAAATATTGAAAAATTTAGATATTGAAAAAACTAACACTACTTCTTAAATGTAGAAATCAAAGAATACAACTTTGATCCATAATTGTTCAAAAGGTGGACATTTGCTTCATGAAATGGAATGCCAAACATTTGATAATTTACCAGACCTTGAAACTAAGATCGCTAAAGATATTAAAATGTCAGTTTTGTACATAGTAGGCTGTTACAAGAAAAGATTGTCACACATAAGAAGAAATATTTAATATTAGTTCTTATTTTCAAGAATATGAAAATTTTTTAAATAAATAAATTCTGGTAATTTAAAAATTCAATTGGATACCAGATATTTTTTATTTTCAATTTTCCTCTTTTTATATATATTTAATTGGTTAACTCCCCAAATATCATGTTAATTAATTTTGTGTTCATATTAATGTAAAATGATTTTAATTTTTAGAACTATGTGTACTGGTAATGTCTATTAATGTATCATAGCAAAATAAGTATTTTCTTAATCTTTTGTGGAACAAATCATACATGTATCAAAAATCACAAATTTTGTAAAGATTATCAGAATTATTGTTTTGCTGAAATTCACATTTTTTGTAAAGTATTTTCAGACATTGTTGATACACAATTTTGTAAAATTCTGATTTTTGTCTGAAGAATAGTTATGTGACTGGAGTGCCAATGCCAACTGATGTCCTAAGGTACAAATGCCTTATTCTCTTCTGCTTTAGTAGCCTTCCCTTTCGATTGGCGGAAGAAGTGAGGGTAGAGGTATGTTATAAAAATCCTTGCACCTCATACTCAAGAGCTTTTTGGTCGACAGCAAAACAAGTTGTTATTATTGTTTCTGTCTGCTATTACTGTGGTTACCTGACCCTAAAGGACAGGGTCACAAAGGATGTACATTTTCTTTTGCAACCTCGTCATTCACCAATTACTTCTATGCTGGTCTTTTCAGTCAAATTTATTTTCAACATTTTTGCAAAAGAAAACCTCAGTATAACCAAGTACATTTTTTTGTCTATCTTTTCTTTTTTGTCTATTTTTTCCCCTCTATCTTTGGCTATGGATTTTTTAAGTGATCAATTACTCCAAGTGATCAAGTATTCCAAGGAATCAGTTACTCCAAGTGATCAATTACTCCACGGAATCACAGCCCTAAAAATGAAGATCAAAGGAAGACTAAGATTGTTTCATGGGGATGAAATCATGCCCAGCATATATAAGGATTTCTGTCAGGAGATTTTCGAGTATATAACAGAGGTTGAGATCTGCAAGTGTAAACTTGAAATTTCTTCCCACTTTGATAAGAAAATGGAGGAGATAGAATCTAACTGGCTGATCTCAAGAATAGCTCTCTGCAAGGAACTGGAGCATCTTGATTCCACTCTACTTTCCCCAGAGACTGATGTTTGGACCAATCTTCCACTAAGTTTCCTTCAGGGTTAGCCCCAGGTGGAACTCATTCGTCCCTTTTCAACGAGACTTACTCAAGTGCAGGTTACTGGACCTACATTCAATGGTCAAGAAATGGAGAAGGACCACATGAGTTTTCGCAATTTTCTGTCTGGATTTGAAAACTGTGTGACCAAAGAGACCAATGATGCAGAAAGGTTGAATTTCCTAAAGTGTTCTCTGTCAGAGAGACCTGTGTTGTTGATTAACCATTTGAGTTGCACCAATGTGAATTATCAACACACACTTTATTTTAAAAGGAGAAAATCTTCATGCGGACAAAATTATTAATAGAGTATTGCAAGATATAATTGACTACACTCCGGAGAAGAATGCTTATTCTGATCTTGGAAACTTTATTGCCAGGACCTCTCCAATAAGGAGTGAGTTAGCTGGATCCTTTTCTTGTGACTTTTCTGAGGATGGATCAGCTGGAGATGAACTGATGGCCAAACTACTCTTCCTCAAATACTCAAGGGAGTTGAAAGGCGAGTTGATTCTACTGTGTGGGAGTAGAATCTCCACTTTGTCCTCATTGTTGCGGGACACTGGGAAAGCCATCAAGTATCTGATGATTAAGGGTGGTGGCTTTGCCAGATGATCATGAGGGACTGATTGAGGGTCACTGAAGGGGACCTCCCCAAAATCTGGAGGCACTGAAACTCAATGAGGCACCTCCTTTCAGTTAGTTCTGGACTTCTGGGCCACCTGAAGACACTACAACAATTTACCACCAATCATCTTTGTGACCTTCGGTCGAGAAGGAAGAATTGTTTCTTTAAATTGCCTATTGGACATTGGCAGCAGCCGAACATATTTGTCTGGAGGCAGTTTGCAATCCCTGGCCCCATCAATTTGGTTGGACTCGATTGTTATCTGAGGCTGACTACCCTGCTTGTGGAGTGTGACCAAGGGTTTAAAGAGGTGGTTTTGGATGTTTTGGGGTTTGGTTGTACTCAGCACTCTCCTGTCCTGGTAGCCGACAAGTTGAACCTATCCCTTCAGTTAAAAACTTGGGACTCTCTATTGGAGGAGTTTGAGAGGTCCAGATGCTCCTGGACTGGGTGATTCAACTCTGGTACTGATTTTGTCCCAGTAAAAGGGATTATAGGTCTTGATCTCATCCGACATTTGGATATCCTGTCTGCAGGGTTGAGGAACGAGAGTTCTTCTGTGATTTCCTTGCTTCAGTTCTCTACCTTTAACTGTTTATTGAGAGTTACATCCCTCGTGTTCTGGTTCTTTGGACTGGTGAGGAGACAAGAGGAAGACTATAATAGGGAGACAGCCTTGTACCTGCTAAAAACTGCACGACAGCAGGAATTTGCTGGACTTCCTCAGAAAGCTCTGTGCCCCATCGAGTCCTGGCTCTAGATCTTTTTTTGGATCAGGATGTACTGATCTGCTCTGGTAGTTGAATAGATAGATTTTTGTATTTTGGATATGAAGTATAAAATCCACTGTTGTTGACCAAGTAGCACCATCTCACTCGGCTTATCATCTTGGACTGTCATAGCCGATGTTCTCATCTGGGAGTGTTAGACCCTGGCAGAGTTGAGGCGGAGTGGTTACTGGGTGTCTCAGGGAAGGCAGGCAGTCAAGAGTTCATTAGCAACTTGTTTCCAGTGCAGGAAATATAACTCCAGATCAGTGCTTCCAGACAACATGACCAGCTTGCTAACTTCTCATGTAGAGTTTGAGTTGCCATTTAAGAACATGGTGGTAGACTTCTCAGGACAATTTTGAGAGATTTGGAGAGGAAAATGTACTTCTTATTGTTCACCTGTTTAAGTCGAAGTGGTCCCTGACATGAGTGTTATATCCTTTTTTCAGGCCCTTGTCAAATTCTCCAATTAGCATGGTGTTCCTGAGGTGATTTAAAGTGATGATTCCAAAACATTTTTAGGCAGCAGAAAATAGTTTGGTCGCCTTTCCTTGCTTCAAGAATATCAAGCCAAATTTGGTTCCTGCAGTATCAATTGAAAACAATTCCCCTGTTTTCTCTTTGGTATGGGGGTACTTGGGAGCATAATATTCAAACACTAAAATCGTGCTTGTAGAAGGTTATTGGTATGGGTAAGGTCAATTATTTTTCCTTCCTAATAATTATCTCAGACATCAAAAAGGCAGTGAACGACTGACCTGTAACATACTGAGAATCCTCTGAGAGGTAAATAGTGGCCATCACCTCAAATATGTTCTTAAGGCCCAATAAAATACCTGGATTACTACTACGAGTAAAAAGGGAAGATCTCTCTACTGTGGTTCCACTCAGCCAGAAAAGGTTGATCGAAACTATACAGTTCTGGGATGAATGGTTACCTAAGTTCCACGAACTTTGGTACAATATCTTCTGGACCTTAAAGGAAGGTTGCCGTGATGATCCAAGATACCATTACAGAACTGCTTTTGGAAGAATGATGTGCTTCTGGTCAAAAGCCTTCTAAAACCATGACCCTTTTGGATGTTGGGCACTATTATTGAGCTCCTACCTGGAAGAGATGGTGTTGTGAGACCTACTCATGTGAGGTAGAGGGATGGTCATGTAAAGGTTCAATCCTCAAGACACTTATATACCATGAAGTTTTCTCTTTCTTCCAATGAAGTGAATGAAGTTGAGACCAGTTGTTCTGCCTCCCCACTCACAGTGGCTACTGGAGGCAGCAACAGCAGCCACCTAAGATCTGCTGGCTCAACTCCCAATGAAGACAAGTCAGTTTGGTTGAGCTCTGCTTGTGATGCACCTCAGGAAGAGCAGGATATAATTGGATAAAACACATATGATGAGTGGTTCCATTTCCAGTGTATTGGCATAGAGGAACCTCTGTCGGTGAGACAAAAATGTTATTGCTTGGATTGTGTTCTACAGAGAAGATGGAGAAGTTGACCTAGTCTTCTCCCTGTTTAATTGACGTTGGTCCTGGGTATGATTTAAAGCTAGAACCGGCTGTGGAGATTGGCTAAAGGATGAATGAGGGTACCCTGAACAACTGTTACCTCCAGGTGGCTCGTGACTGGAGTCTAGATCCAGTCAGTCTCCCTGCTGGGTTACCAGTAATTTCTCATTATTTCCTCCCTCTTCCTTCATTTTCTTTTTTGTCGTTATTGCCAGTGTGTCAGAAATAATGAAGCACAGACTTACGTGAGTGGAGTGGCAATGTTGACCAGGGAGTCCTAAGATGCAAATGCCTCCTTCTCCTCTGCTTTAGTAGCCTTCCATTTGGATTGGCAGAAGAGGTGAGGGTAGAGGCATGTTATTAAAATCCCTGCACCTCATACTCAAGAACTTTTTGGCTGACAGTGAAACAAGTTGTTATTGTTCCTGTCTGTAATTACTGTGGTTGCCTAACCCTGGTGGAAAGGGTCGCAAAGACTGTACGTTTTCTTTTGTAACCTGGTCATTCACCAACTATCTCCACGCTGGTCTTTTCATTTGAATTCATTTTCGACAGATACAATTATATTTTGTATAATCAATTAACGTAAACAAATTAACTCATTTTTTAAATATTATCAGAAAGAGTCTAAAAGGTGAATAAAGTGATTTTTGTGCATTTAGTTATTTTATGATATTTTAGTTCTTTGTATATTTGCATTTATGGAAATAAGTCAATAATTGTAAGATGCTTCCTAATATTATATATAGTTGCTAATTAACCAATTAATGGACATTACTAACAAGATCCTTGCTAAAAAATGTTCTTAGTAATTGTAATTTAGTAGCAATTTAGGTCTCCACATGTTCAACCCAGTTGTGGACCACAGTCACATGGCTGCCAGGCCTAGTATAAGGATTGATTTAATTGTGACTGATTTTCCTTCATGAATTGAAGTGAGATAATAAAAAATATATTATTAAATGTTCAAGAGAGATTGACAAAACGTTTTACATTAGAAGAGCTGAAGATGTGTACCAGATGGAAAAATGAACAGGAATGAATTTTGTATATTTGCAGTGCAGAAGAGTAAAATAATTTATTGTGAAAGGCATTTAATAAAATGAATTAGCAGTATTTTGTATTGCCCAAAAGAATGGCTAAAGATATTGCCAAACATTTTGGGGCAATTTTTAACCTTCATATCTGCAAGAAAAAGAAAAAAAAAAAAAAAAAGGTCTTTCAAATCACAAATATTACTTTAAACTCTTGATACTTTCTAGATAATGTTTATTTATAGGATTATAAAAACATGTGAGCCAAACACAAAGCAGTATTTATTATTTACAATTGTATTAAGTTTTATTATTTATCATTTTATAAAAAATAAACTTGAGAAATGTTTTTTTTATTCAAAAATTAATAAGAATTCACAAATTTTAAAAATGTGAACTAAGTACATTGCATAATTATTTACCATTTTAGAAATAAACAACGATGAAAACAAATTTTTATTTATAATTTTCTAAAAATATCTATGAACCATAAAACAAGAAAATTTAAATAAACTTGATTTTTCTAGACATTATATTTTTTCGTCTCCAATTATTTTATATCTTAAATTACTTGATTTTAATTTTCCTCTCATTTTGAAATTGTTGCTAATTTTTATAAAAATGCTTGTAAAATCTTCCCACAGATTACTCAGTGGTAGTCGAGTGCTGACTGATGAAGAAATCTTAAATGAAGAGTGTACATTAAGTACTTAACTAAAGTAATTGGTGAGCCTTTGATAATGTTGAACCACATTTTTAACATGGACAGGTTTTCTTGCCAGTATGTGTTTGCATGTTTTAACATTGAATTTTTAAATCTGGAATTGACCTTTGATACTGCACCATTCTCTTCAACATAGCTCGCCTTCAGTCCAGGACTTAAACAACAAAGGCACAGATCACAGAGCTTCAATACGCCAATGACAACTGCACCCTGGCCCATGAACTCAAAACCTCCAGAACTCAGCAGGACAACTTCTTCAGAGTGTGTATGTGCTACGAACTCATCATCAATGTGGCAAACAGCAATGTTCTGCTCCAACTACAATTGGATCATCAACCACTACCTGGAGTCAAAATCACCATCAACAGACTGGACCTGGAGCATGTTGAACAATTTCCATATCTAACATCAAATGGATCCACTCAAAAAAGACATCAGTAACTGAATCAAGGCCGCTCATGCAGCATATGTGAAGCTATTCAAAAGAGTCTTTGGAATTCCTGGGCTAACACAAACTACCAAACTCATGGTCTAATGAGCTGTTATGATCATGACTCTCCTGTATGGCTGTAAAACCTGGGCGCTCTACCAGAGAGACATCCACAAACTTAAAAGATTCCATCAAATAAAACTTCATTAAATTGGAAATGTTGCTTTTTTAGAAAATCGCAGCAAAAATATATATAAATATTTTTTACATTACTCTACACCACTGATTTACCTCTATGAAATGTTTGTACCGTTTCATGTTTACATTAGTTAAAAGCAGGACTCCTTGGAGAATTTAAATCATTGTTTTTTTTTTGTCTTTTTTTTGTAAAACAGGACCCCAGTTACTGAAAATCGTATCATAAATAAATAAAAAATGCGATAAAACAAGATACATACCCAGATTCATGATACCTAAGGTTTAATTAAATAACATGAAAAAATAAAAAATCTTTCTTGAAACTTATTTTATTTTCAAACTATTAGGTTGGTGCAAAAATAATGTTGTTTACTCACATATGTTACTATGTGAGAAAACGACATTATTTTTGCACGAACCTAATAATTGATTAAATTTCCAATAAATAAAATACTTTACTGTAGGACTCTACTGATTTACTAAAAAATTAGCATAATATTATAAAAAAAAAAAAAAAAAAAATGCCCCAAACTTAATATAAACAAAGTTTTATTATCAAAATCTTTGTTACTATTAAGGGAAAAAGACCAAAGGATGTTTTGATTATTAAATTATATTTATTTATTTATTCTTTTCAAAAAGATTGAAATTTCAATGAAGCATCAAGATGCGGAAAAGATTATAGAAAAATTATAGGAAATTTTAACGTCTTTTTAGCAGTGAAAATCCAGCATTGCTTTACAGTACAAAAATTATTTACTGTGAATCCCAGAAAAACACATGCCGGGACCTTTATAGTAGGAACTGATATCAAACTAACAAAATCGCTAGCCATAAATAAACTCTGAAACCAGACTGCTTCCCCCCCAAGATAAGATACCTTACGCCCCCAGCAATTGCTAACACAAACCCACTCTCATTAACAGGGTGCCTACCAGATACTGGCTTTAAAAAATACATAAATAAATGCTCCAAGAACAAGTACCTAGTCAGCTGACGAAAGCCGTTAAAGGATGGTTTGAAATAGTCTATTCCGATGTTAAGGTAATTTTTGTTTTTTTGTCGTAAAAAAACAATATATATATATATATATATATATATATATATATATATGGAACCTTAAAGTGGTCTGTTTTTATTCAAACATATTTGCTCTGAATTTACATTTTACATTGAGCTCTCTGGATATCATCCTCTTCGGGTCAAGCCATACGGATTACCTAATTTTACATAAACTATATATATATATATATATATATATATATATATATATATATATATATATATATATATCAGTTACCCTCACCCTGCCACTTATTTAAATTTATCAAATTTCAAGAAATTTAATGCGGTAGAGTTTAATGTTTATATTAGTTAAAAACAGAATTCACCAGAGAATTTGAATCATCAATTTTTTTCCTTTTGTAAAACAGAAACACCATTTACCAAAAATCTGCACTGAATCATAAAATAAAATTTGCAATAAAAATAAGACATTATTTGATTAGGAAAGCTTTTAATTGCTTTTATGAATAAGATATATGGTGGAAACTACTGTCATAAAAAATTTTTTTCAATGAATAATCTGCATGTTTATGCATGCAAAAAAAAATCCAAATTTTTTTGACATATTGCAGGTCGATGAATTAGCAAGCTTTGCCATTTATGCTTCATATAGATTTGCTTAATGACAATATCACCTGATTGGTAAATATTAAAACAGAATTTTAAAATTATAAATCAATCTAATTAAAAAATTTAAAAAAATGTAAACAATAAGTGTGGGTTAAAAAATATTGTCCAAAGATTTTCTAAAAAAATTAAAAAAAAACCAAAAAACTCAGAAATCAATTTCATTCATCTTTAAGTGATATGTTTGTACATTTTAATAAAAATTTCAGAAAATTTTCAAAATAAGTGGGAAATGGAGTAACTTATAATTGCTGGAGTTTCAGATGTTGTATTTCAATTGATTAGGCATCCGAGATTACAATTATAAAGAATTGGGGAATTTAAAATAAGAAGTAATCTGATATAGAAAATTTGAAAGTCCTGAAAGTTTAATTAAAATCCGACAATTAATTGATTTTTAAAGGAATTTCCAAATCAATGTTTTTCCCTGCAAAAAAAAAAAAAAAAAAAAAAAAAAGGGAAAAAAAAAACTCGTAAATTTCCTATACCAATCTTTGTATTGAATAGTGCATTTTTTAAACAAGAGCCAAAAATGACATCTTTGTTTACTAATTTTAACATTGTGATTGAAATGTGAAAAAAATATTTAAGTTTTTGAAACATTTTGCATGAATAACTGAAGACATCACAAGTAGATGAATATTCTTACTGAAGTCTTTTTACTGAATGATGCTCCATGGTTGGATAGATGAACAGAAATTGATAGCAGTGAGATGAAAACATTAAGAAGGATAAATAAAAGGGAAGAAATTGCACATTTAAAATATCTATATCAAATAATGAAAATAATTCATACCAGCTTTGTTATGTTAGTCACTTCAATGTGTAGCTTCCACATAAATCAAGCATAAAAATTTTATTGGAGAGTATTTTCTCATGTGACTCCCATTTTAAATGTAAATCAGTTACCCAAAATGTTGGTTAATTTCAATTTGAGCAAAAATGGCTTAAAAAATAATTTAAATATCCTCTTTTTTTGTCAGGTATTGATTTTATTTGGGAGATAATAGCCAAAAGGTAATCTATGAAAAAGAAAAATACTTTCTTCATTTACCCATGATCCTTAAAACTGTAAAGGCTGCAGAGGTTGGATTCAGAACAGATGTGCTCTCACCTTGTTGCCAGCAGGATCAGAACCAAAGCTAAAACTTCAGATTAATGGGTAAGCATTTTAACACAAAGCCAATAACCATCACCAAGTTAAAAGAAAATTATAGATAAGATATCCACTTAAAAAAAAAGACATACTTATTTTCCATAATGCCAAAATTTACAGAACTAGCTAAGTAAGATCCTTCAATGAATTGTTTGATAAAAAAATGTTCTTGAATTTGAAGATATTCAGGAGATTAGATTTTATGGTCAACATTGTTATTTGAATGCATTTTGTCCCAAGTGATCCTTTATTCAGGGCTATACCACACATGTAGCTATTCAGGCACTGGGGGTCAACTATCAACATGCGAAATTTCATTGCTGGAATTGGATTAGGAAATAGTTTTATCTTTAGAGAACTTTTTACTTTTGGATTAAGTCAAGTTTATTATACAAAATACTGAAGTAAGTAATTTTTATTTTATTCGAACTTACAATATTTTATATTTTAACAAACTTTTTTGGTATGAAATCTACAAATTTCATTAAGAATTTTATCACATAAAAATAAAAAGTTAATACAAATTAATATTTTTTTCTATGATATTGTTGTTCAACAATGATGATATATTAAGTATAAAATAATTTAAATATCCCCTTTTTGTCAAGTATTGGCTTTATTTGCGAGATAATAGCTTAAAGGTAATGTATGAAAAAGAAAAATACTTTCTTCATTTACCCATGACTCTTATAAGCATAAAGGCTGCAGAGGTTGGATTCAGAACAGATGTGATCTCACCTTGTTGCCAGCAGGACCAGAACCAATGCTAGAACTTCAGATTACTCGGCAAGTGTTTTAGCACTAAGCCAATAACCACCACAACACACACTAAGTTAAATGAAAATTATAGATAAGATACCCACTTAAAAAATAAATGCTTATTACTTAAATACAATGAACAAGTGTCATTTACCTTGTTTTAAAAATAAAATGCATCATTAAAAAAATATATGAAAAAAATTGAAACTGTGAAATATCCAATCGCTGAAACAAGTCTGATTTAAAATGGGATTCAGCTGATGATGTTCATTTATTTGGCCAACAATTAAAATTTGGATGCATCAAACAGCAATACCACACAAAATGGACAAGTTAGACCTTTGTAATTCCCCTGCACCTTGATTTATATGGACACAGTGATACAAAACCAACTGTTTATTAAAGACAAGACACTGCGATATAAGAATGTGTAATTTTCATTTTTAAAGTATTTAAACTATCTTTTACTACTTTCACTAAACTTTTTAATTTAGAAATGTTTTGTGAAAGAAAAGACCACCTAACTGATGTGAATCCTGTTTTCTTTAAGATGGCACCATGAACCTACAACCCTGAGTGCAAAGTTATGCAAAACACAGATAGGAAAGTCTCATCTTTGAAAATAAGAATTCTCCATCATTGAAATAGTAAGAAATTTAAGGAAACCTGGAATAAGACCTAATCATCACACACAAGAAAGAATTGTATCTTTGTAAAGAGAAAAGATTAAATTTTCTTTACATACTAATTTTATCATTTTTGAAAATATGAAAAAGGAATTTCTGTTGTTGAATAATGACAAATTTAAAGAAATATGAAATAAAACCTAATCATCACAAGAAAGAATTGTCACTTTGTAAAGGGAAAAGATTAAATTTTCTTTACATAAAATACAAGCTGTTGAACTTGAAGAGAATTTCCCTATTTTGATCAATTGAATTGGTTGATGAAATAAGTTTTCATGGAATTGATAGAAAAATGTTCTTGAATTTGAAAATATTCAGTGGATTAAATTAGACTTTATGATCAACATTGTCATTTGATTGCATTATGACTGATCTTCCTTCATGCATTCAAGTGTGATAATATAAAATGTAGTATTAAATCCCCAAGGAAGATTGACAAACGGTTTTCCATTAGAAGAATTGAAAATGTGCACCAGATTGAAAAATGAACAGGCACAAATTACGTATATTGTACAGCAAAAGATTAAAAGAATTTATTGCAAAAGGCATTTAATGAAAAGAATTAGCAGCTGAAATTATCTGGATTTGAACTTATTAGTGTTTTAACAAGTAGGATCAGGTGAAACAAAGAATGTCAACTGACCATTTAGTAACTTATTGTATTGTCCAAAAAGATACTTTCAATCATTTTGGCGCAATTTTTAACATTTGTGCTCACAAAAAGAAAAACAAACTGCGTTTCAAAACACAACTATTACTTTAAACTAGCAGCACTCCCTTGGCAATGTTTATTTACATATGTCAGCCAAGTACAATGTGATATTTACTATTTACCATTCTATATTTCTCATTTTCTAAAAACAAGAAAATTTAAATAGACATGATCTTTCCAAACATTAACATTTCCTTCTCAAATTCTGTTATATATCAGATTACTTCTTGTTTAAAATTCCAATTTTTTTTTATAATCATAATCTAGGTGGCTAATATAAACAGAAATACAACATCAGAAATTCCTGAAATAAGTTACTCCATTTCCGAACTCATTTTGTAAATTTAAAAAAATTTTTGCTAATTTTTATAAAATTCTACCAACATATCACTTATTTCCAGACAAGTCCTTAATGATGAAGAAGACTTAAATGAAGAATGGACAATTGTTGAATCTTTGAACAACATGCTTCACATGAATGGGTTTCTTACCAGTATGCATTTGCATATTTTATTAGTATTGAATTCTGTAAAAATGTTGTGCTTTACATTAATATAGATTTTCACCAGTGTGTTTAAACATGTATAATTAAATTGAGCTCCAAGAAAATGCTTGACCACATACTTTACATGAATAGGGTTCCTTACCAGTATAAATTCTCATGTGATTTTTTAACTTTCAACTTTCTAAAAATTTTGTGCTATAGATTCTACAAGATTATAGTTTTTCATTAGAGTGTTTTCGCTTATGATATATTAAAGTTGCACTCTGAGAAAATGCTGAACCACACACTTCACATGAATATGGTTTCTCACCAGTATGTGTTCGCATATGTATCTTTAAATTTGAATTTCGAGAAAATGCTGAACCACACACTTCACATGAATATGGTTTTTCACCAGTATGCGTTAGTATGTGACGCTTTAACGTTGAACTTCGTGAAAATTTTGCGCTACACACTTCACACGAATATGGTTTCTCACCAGTATGTGTTTGCATGTGATCATTTAACTGCGAACTTTGTGAAAACTTTGCATTACACATTTCACAGGAATAAGGTTTTTCACCAGTGTGTATTCGCATATGTGTTATTAAACTTGACCTCACAGAAAATGCTGAACCACATACTTCACACGAATATGGTTTCTCACCAGTATGAGTTCGCATGTGTATGTCTAACTTTGAATGCTTTGAAAACTTGGCACTGCATATCTCACATGAATATGGTTTCTCACCAGTGTGTATTCGCATATGAATTCTTAAATCTGGACTTCTAAAAAATGCTGAACCACATACTTCACATGAATGTGGTTTCTCTCCAGTATGCGTGTGCATGTGAGATTTTAATCTTGAACTTGATGAAAACTTTGAATTACACAATCCACAAGGATATGGTTTTTCACCAGTGTGTATTCGCATATGAATTTTTAAACTTGTGCTGTCAGAAAATGATGAGCTACATATTTCACAGGAATATGGTTTTTCACCAGTATGTGTTCGCATGTGACGTTTTAAGTTTGATATTTCTGAAAACTTAGCACTGCATACTTCACATGTGTATGGTTTCTCGCCAGTATGTGTTCGCATGTGACATTTTAATATTGAGCTTGATGAAAACTTTGCACTACACACTTTACATGAATATAGTTTTTCACCAGTGTGTATGCGTGTATGACGTTTTAAACTTGAGCTCTGAGAAAATGCTGAACCACACATTTGACATGAGTATGGTTTCTCACCTGTATGTCTTTGCATTTGGCATTTTAAACTTGAATTGTTTGAAGACATTGAGCTACACATTTCACATATAATTTTTCATGTACACATGTTTTTTATCCTGAATTATATGAAAATGCTGAAACAGAAATGCAAATATAGTGTCTCTAGTATGTTTCCTTGTATAAATTTTTAATATCCAATTCTGAACATTTTAAACCACTCTTTAAACAGATATGTTTTTTTTTCCATTGGGTGTACACATGTAAGTTTTGAAATATAAACTGTGAAAAATCCAACTCTTTTTCATAGGAGTATGAACTGTCTCCAGGATGTGCTTCCACAATAATCTTCATTAGGGATCCTTTATGGAAATACAATCTGCACAAAAATATAATATAGTATTAGTATCTTTTTAGAAATCTGTTTTTTAACTAGCATTCTAAAAGACAAATGAACATATTTTAAAAAATGTTTTCTACTATAGATTTTTTCAGCTTTTAAGTCATTAAACAAAAATACTAATATTAGGCATTTTCATATTCAGTTATGTTTTTCATTTGTTGTTACCCTTAAAACATTTGCTCCATTTAAGATGTAAGAGTTTAAACAATTTCATAAATACTAAAAAAAATTAAAATACTGTAAAAGTTTCATAAACTGGAACAAAATGATTCTAAAAAAAATCTAAATATAAGTAAAGCTTTATGGTAATTTTTAAGACACTTTAAAAGTAAGGCTATAAAGCAGAGGCAGGCAAAGTACAGCCCACTGAAAACAGCAGGCCACATGCCAGGTTTGAATACAGACTGAGAAAATACTTCAAAGAAAAACATTTTTTATGCTACAATTGATTTTTGTCCAATCGTTTTTTTTTCTTGTTTTTATAAATTTTAGTTAACGTAAAATGGAAACAAATGACAAGTCCCCAACAGAGGATTCATTTCATAGAATATCCATAAAAAATTTTCTTAGTTACTGGGTCATTTCCAACTAATTTGCACAAATTTGGTCAGTTTATTCATTTTATGATATGATATTTAAGGAGTTGTGGATTTCTTTGTTTCCAACAAATCAGAAATTATTCCAACAATAATTTTATATTTTCACATTGACTTTGTTGTTTGTATTTCTGTTTTCTTGCTTGCTTGGTTTTAACATGAGATCTTATCAAGATTTGGGCTCAATATGAATACTGTAATTCTTAATTTATTATTAAAAATAAAAAAAAAGTATGTATCTTCTTTTTTTTTTTTAATTTTCAACTTTATATACTATATGTGTCTATGACAAAAGATTAAAAGTATTGCAAATAGGGATGTTTTAAAATGATACATATTGTGATTTTTTTAACCAATGGTGAAAGTAAATTATGAACCAAGAATATCAAATTTCTAATTCAAGTCAGATGTGAACTGTTTTCTAAATGAACCAGAAACCAAGCAACACCTATGAATTTACCACCCTTCTCCATTTGATAGTCATATGAACTGAAGTAAGTGAACATTTTGTTGATAATAATTGTTCATATGAACCCAACAGAATTGTTATTAGAACTTGTTATCTTGCCTAAGTGTTTGGTGCATGAAGGAAAACTGGTTGTGTAAATTTTGTATTCTATGCTTTTATTATTTTTCATGTCATTTAATAAATGTAAATTTCTCTCAAGTGAATGATTAAGAATCTTGAGTTTTTTTTGTTTGTGCCATTTACAATACTAAGAATAAAAGAATATGACATTCTCTCTCCTACAATTTAGAGTATTTTGAAATTTTCTATCTTAATTAAACAATGCAATATTTTTAGCAAATCATGTCAGCTCATAGTCCATCAAAGTAGTGTGAGCCCCTGTAATAAGTTATGTCAAATTATGTTTGTGCTACCACTGTCATTTTTTCCTTTTTTGCCAGGGGAGTTGTGCTGGATCAATTGCTCTACACTTCAGACACATTTTAATGGCTGATCTGATGGCCTTTACAGATGTAGTGGAGGTGACTCTTCTAATGAAGTACAACGGGATGCTCACTGGGCAAGTATATTTCCAGTATTTGGTTGCCTTCAATTTCATCTTCAATTGTTGCACAAACCTGCGATAAAAGCCTTCAGCTTCATTCTTCATTACCTCAAGCTACCTATAAAGAATTCTAGTTATTCTGTCCAGATTTTTTTAGTAGTATTTTAGCAATGTAACATTCCTCCCCCAAACTCCAAGTCTCTAGCCTTCTCTTTAATCAAAAACTCACTCACAGTGTTGATACTATCTATTGATTCATCGGTTATAATATTAGAGATCCAGTGATAAACACACAAGGAGCTGTTTTTTTTTTAAGTGAACAATCTTAACCATCCAAAGTATGCTTACATTCACTCCCTTTATTGTGGTGGTCAACTCCATAAGGCTGATGCCCTGTGTCTAATTCAGGATGTAACCAGCATGCATCTTCAATGGAAGACCTATTTGATCAAATCATACTCAAGCTGCCAAAGAGCTTGAGTCAACCCACACATTGAACTTCATGACATTTACACATCATCCACCTCTAGAAGGATTGTTCTGCTTCATTATGTTTTAACTGTCTATTAACATCTTACCGAGTTGGGTATCATCCGTTTGGTCATTCAATCCTTTTATCACTGTGCATCATGACATTTGCACACCATATACCTCTGGAAGACTTGTTTTGCTTCAGTCTACTTTCAGATGATACCCAACTTGGGAAGATGTTAACAAACATCTTCCAGAGCTGGGTATCATTTTTGCTTGTCCAGTCCTTTTGTCATTGCACTTGCTCTATGCTTCATGATGCTAGTTGCTATAAACAACCATCTACATACTAGATGCCCTACAAGAAGGATAATATCCTTCTTCTGGTAATTACTTTAAGAACATCTAGGAATACATTCACACCTAACTCCAGATCGTAATTGCTTCTCGGCCTTTTGGCTAAGATCAAAGTGAAGTATCTGTTCTTATCCACTTAATATCAGATATGTCTCCGAAGTGCATTTTTGATGTTTGTTTGTTTGGGTTTTATGGCATATCAACCACTGTGGGTTATTTAATGCCAAATCCAGTTTAAAATTCATATATTTGGCATATATATATATATATAAATGCCTATTTTGTATGGAACATTTTTAGCAACCTTGAGCTTATTTGCTTGTACACTGCAAAATAATCCGAGGTATTTTTTATTTAAGTCTAGAATTTCCATTTGATAAGGACAATTTATTTGCAAAATGGTAAAAGGTAGGATATGTTGTTTACACATCAGTCTACATCTTTGATAAGAGACCAATTCTTTTTAGAAAATGCAATATATTTTTTGGTTCAGTTTTTGCAAATAATTTCTTCATGTTCTTGATTTGATTGATTGATTGTTTTGTTTAACGGCATCTCAAACTTAGTGGTCACTTTATGCCCAAAATGATTTTGAGCGACTTTAAAAGTCAAAAACATAGCTGGCAACATTATGGTTTCAAAAACGTATAGCTGGCAACATTATTTTTTTACAAAAAACATATAGCTGGCAACATTATTTTTTTACAAAAAACGTATAGCTGGCAACATTATTTTTCCGAAAACATTATCTGAGTCCTTGCTATTGGATGTAGTTTATCGCCATACCCAGGATGCGGATGTAGTTTATCGTCATACCCAGGACATTCAAAAACATATAGCTGGCAACATTATTGTTTCAAAAAAGTATAGCTGGCAACATTATTGTTTCAAAAACGTATAGATGGCAACATTATTGTTTCGAAAACGTATAGATGGCAACATTATTTTTCCGAAAACATTATCTGAGGCCTTGCTGTTGGATGTAGTTTATCGTCATACCAAGGACGCTGCATTTTTGAGGAAAGTTATAACCAGCAGTATGTGTTTGAGAAAGGGTTATTACCAGAAATATAGCTTAGAAGAAAAAATTGTTATCAGAGATAAAATATAATTTCTCCTTCAATTTTGAAGGAAATATATTATCAGCAATATGTTTTTGGAAAAATATTACCGGCAGTATGTTTTTGGAAAAATATTACTTGCAATTGATTTTAAAAGGAAGGATAATAGGTTTTTGAAGAAAAATATTACCAGCAATAAAAATTTTGTCAGCATTAAGTAAGCAATTGAGGTTGATATGCCATAAATCTCAATCAATCAATCAACTCCAGATCATACAATCTGTCAAGTATTCTGGGTCTTTATTTACAAGGCCAAAGTGGGATTGATGTTCTGCTATATGTAAGGCTGGTACTAAATCCTCATTGACATAAATGTCATTGATGTATACCAAGATTTATTTTTGATTCTTTAAAATCCAATGTTAAAGATGTGTTTCAAAGTCATTTGTAAAAGTAATGTTTATTTTTTATTTAAAACTAAATAAAATAACATTTGTTTACTTACAGTAGCCTCTTGGGTCAATGGGCAAAAAAAAAAATTATATATTTACATCCATCGTAAAAAATGCAAAAAATCGGAAAACTTATTGAAGAAATATAGAACACCTGCAATAATCAAGGTTTTGATAGTTATGTTGAAAAATAAATTGTCTTTAGCCATATATAACCAATAGATTGAGAGCATTTTATTGTATATGATCTTAAGAAACTTAGTAGAATAAATAATTTTATTTTTTATACTATATTGGTAACCTTTTTTTTTAGCTAAATGATACTTTAGATTTTAATACAAGGCTTTTATTTTCTATTTTTAACATTTACTTACCTGTTGGATGCTATAAATTATCTAATTGCACTGAATTTGTTTTTTTTTAGATTATTTCCTTGTCGAACATCCATACTAAAAATGAGCTAACAATTGATAAATGAAAAAAAATTATTTAAAAAAAGGGTCCCCACTAAAAACTGGCATTAATCTACGTAACACAACTAATTTGCAATATCTAATGATTAAAATGTATTTAAAAATAAATGCAGTTTTTTCTTTAAAATGTGAATTAAAAATAACATCTGTCTATATTTTTGAGATAAAGTATTGTAACTATTTACACTATATTGTTTGAACTGTTGTCCTAATCTTTATTGCTATATTCACCTTCAGCATCTGCTTATATTTCTGAGATGAAGTATTATAACTATTTACATTATTTGAACTGTTGTCTTCATCTTTATTGTCATATTCATAATGTTTCAGCCATTGTACGCTACGACTTTCTTCAGGTGATATACATTGGAATTTTGAACTTAATCCTTTAGTCAGTCAACTGGAATAGATTGTTCTAGTTCCACATGCCATGCCTTTTCTCGATATCTCAGTTTCAGTTATTTGTGAATTCAATACCTGGCCACAACTAAGGTGAACAAAAACTTGGACAGTTGAGTTACTAAAGGAAAATAACTGCGATATCCAGAAGAGGCAATCTACCCCAGCAAACTAAATAAAGGTTTTAGTTGGAAATTTTAATATATATCACCTGAAGGAGGACAGAAACATCATGAATATGCCAATAAAGATGAGGACAACAATCTGAACAATGGAAATATTAGGTTGGTGCAAAAATAATGACGTAATAATGTCGTTTTTTGACGTATTTTGTAATGTCAAAAAACGACATTATTACGTCATTATTTTTGCACCAACCTAATAGTTAAAATAATGTTTTTCTGTTTTGTAAACTATACTGTCAGAAAAATCTACTTTTAGTATTTTATTGAATTGTTTTTGGTAAGATACAGCACTGATTTTCCTTGATATCGCATTAACAATTTAGTGAAATAGCATCTTCAGGAACATCACATTGTATAATGGTAAAAAAAATTGACAAACACCTGCCAAATTAAAAAATACACGCATGATATCAAAAAAGGGGGAGTGGGTGAAACAGACTCCAACCAAATTATTTGTATAAAATTTTCTAATAAAATAACTCATTTAGTATAAAATTCATTCATTACTGAATAATTACTGATAATTTTGGATAATTCTCTAATTTTTGGTAAATATTTTAAAACAGGATATAGCAAAATTTTTCTTTCATTTCAGAAAAAAATGCATCATTTTTGTGGGTACCTAGTAACTATAGCATAGACATAACTGAAGATTGTGTTGAACTTTCAATATTACAATTGTTTGATGTAGTTAAATTGAGTAAAGATTAAAGTAATTATTTCCTATAAAATTGATGAAACAATTATTTTTAATGTCTTTTCTTCCAATATTCTTTACAAGATTGAAATTTCTCTAAGTCAGATAGCCACCATGACTTTTTGCAGATTCAAGGGAAAATTTTGACTATGTAGACATTTGATTAAAATAAAATTTAATTAAAACCGGGTTTTTTTCTTTGCAACAGTAAAATTTGGGTTCTTCTGTTATGAGAGTAGAAAAAGTCTAAACTCAGCTTTTAAATTTTTAATTAATATTTTTCGATGATATATTTTCATTGGTGATAACTTATGATTATTAAGAATATGATATTGAAATTAAAGGTAAAATTATAACTCCAAGAAAGATTATTCATTTCATTTTTTAATACATTTAAAATTAAAATTGATCCTATTTTTTGTTAGAAATAGGCACCTCCACTGAATTTTTGATACCTAAGGTTTAAAATGAATTTTTAAAAATGAAAAAGCATTCTTGAAGCTTTCATGTTAGCTTTAATTAAAAACTAAATGATTAAATTTACTATTTCCAGTAAGCAAAAACCTCTAGTGTATTTCAAATAGAAAATAAATTAATTGGAATTTCAAATTTTGGTCACTTTCTGTGTCAAAAAAGACCAATTTTGTCCTTTTTTGACACATTTGTAAACAAAAGTTAATTCTCTGTTTTAAAAATATCTTCCAAAAATAAAACATACTTTTCTGATTTAATATGATTTGAAACAAATATTATTTACTTTAAGTTTAAAATAACAAAGAAATGGATTTCAAAACAAGCAGTAGCATTGATTAAGTGCTTATCACTGTCACTTGTCATTCATAGATCACTTGACAAAAGATGACAAAATCTATTCAACATCTTTATTATTGTTCTACAGAGACTTTAACTGTTAAACATAATTTAAGAAAATGATAGGTGAGCAACATTGAAACCCCGACTAACTTAATTTTATAAAAACTCAAAAATGCGTACTTTTCTAATTTTTATAATTAAATGCAAAAAACTTTGAAGAATATAAATCATTAATTTTTTTTTGCAAATTGAGGAGTGTTTCTACCCAAACTTTAGCTCTGAATTATAAAATACAAAACCCAATAAACTTATGACATTATTTAATTAAAAAAGCTTTTATGAATAATATATTTTAAAGACATTATTGTCTGAAGCTAAAATATTTTTTCAATGAAAAATAAATTTCTACAAGAATTGTTTTCTTCTTTTTCAATTTTAAATACAAAAAGTGATAAAGTTGTTAAATATTTTAAAATTAAGTTTGAATATTTGTATCTCTGGAAATGCTTTTATTAAAAGATCTATTTTTACGGATCTTAAATTTGAAAGCTTATTACAATCTGTGAAGTGTTTCTATTTTTACAATAATTTTTTAATATGCCAAAAAATGTATTAAAAACGTTTCTGCCGAAACTAGACACACAATTCAGAAATAATGCCACGTATTTTAAGAGTTGTTTCTCTTGATAGCAAGGGTCCAGCCTCATAAATTGGGTTGATTTTGTGTCAAATTCTGACTAACTGACCATCATTGTCGCATTTTCAAAATTTTGAATTTACTTCTTTTTTCTTTTCAGTAAATATTTTTTTTTTTTTTTTAAAAATAATCAGTTTTTTCTTTTTCAGTGAGAGATATACTGCAATTATTAATTTTTTCTTTTTTAGATTCAATAGAAATAGGGAAGGAAATAGTGTAGGTGTTGGACATATCTTTGTTAAAAAAAGTACCTAAAAAAAAAAAAAAAAAAAAAATTCAATAAAATATTAGACTTTTGGAAGTATTTAATTTTTTAAGAATTACTTTATAGTTAAATAAGCTGATTCACTTATAATTTGAAAATACTGTCACTTCTGCCCTTCCATCTGATAAATTGCCCTGACGTTAGTTGTTGATACATTGATGTAAACATCAATTCACACCTCCAAAACCAATCACTACAGTTAGACATGTTTCACTTATTTCCAACTAAATTTTTTCTGCTAAAAATTTAAGTAATGTTTGTTTCAAATTACATTAAGTATACTTTAAATTTTCTAAATTTCCTAAAATAACTTTTGAAAAAAATGTAATTGAATTTTACAAGATTTTTAAACGGAGAATTTCACTTTTGTTTACAAAGTTGTCAAAAATGGCGAGCATGATCAATTTTATGTAAATTTTGATGACAAAAAATATATATATATTTAATTAACTAACATTTTGGACATCCTAGAAAGGATTAAAATATTCAAAAAAATATTCAAAAAATATTTGGTCTTTCTTCTTAATAATAACATAAACATTTAGACAATAAAAAATGTTTAATCAAATTTGGGGCCCTTCTTCATCGGGGTATGCTCTTTTTTTTAGCGAAGTATTGAATATAAAAAATGAAAAATATTCTTGTAAAAATTCATTATTCATTGAAATAAATTTTTTCCTTAAGACAATATTGTCCTTAATAAATCTAATTTTAAAAGCAATTAAAAGCTTTTCTAATTAAATAATGTTATAGTTTTATTGCATTTTCTATTTTAAGATTTGGAGCAGATTTTCGGAAAATAAGAAGTAATTTGAAAAAGAAAATTATGATTTACATTCTCCAAGAAGTCCTGAACTAATGAAAGAAATTTTGAGATTGTGATTTAATTTTCTCGAAATTTCATGAAATTAAGTAAGCGGTGTGTATATGTAAAAAAAAAAAAAATTACAAAGATTTTCTAAAGAAAAATTAAAAAAATAATTTAATTCATTTCTGAATAAGTCCAAAAAGTTTCATTAAAATCAGATAATTATTTGATTTTTCATTTTGCAAGAAGACTCTCTGTCTAAATCAATGTGTTTTACAGAAATAAAAAAATACTAAATAAATCGTTCGGTTAAAAAATAAATTAACGTCGACCGCCGACGGCAAAAAATAAGATTTTTAAACCAAAATTTCAAACGTGCTAGAAAGGATTTAAAAAATTAATAAAAAAAAAAATACTTTGATCTTTCCTTAATAAACATTTTTTGACGATCAAACTTTGTTTTTATTAAGTTCTTTCTGTTTGGGGCTATGTTGTTTTTCGGCAAGAAAGTGAATGTGCGTATTTTTCAGGTACCTATGTCGAGATGCTTAATTCATCTTGATTCTTGATTCATAAAACAAAACATTGTTTTTTCGCTTCAGGCTTTAACCAAAGAGAGAAAGAAAAGAAAAAAGAAGAAAAAATTGTATAAAATTATTTTTTTCCTTTTGTTCTTTTAAAGTGATGTATCACAATCTGTTACGAGATTTAAATTTTGTAAATCAAGACTAAGCGAAACCATCGTGTAAGGGACAAAAAAATGGTGGATAAAAATAAAATTATTAAATAAAATATCTTGAACTCTTTTTACATAATATACAAATAGAAAACATTATACTTACTTCTTTCTTTTTATATTCGCCTGATTTTCCAACTTGGGAAAAATTCTACGTTAGAAGTAAAAGATACTCTCGAATTAAAAATAAAAATGTATGGGATAAAATAAATAAATCTTTTTCTTTTAACTGATTTCAATCAGAAAATGATTGCGAAGAGCGAAAAGCAAGGGAGATAATTAGTTAATTAGTTTAAGACGACACAATTATCAGATCCATCAAAACTTGTAATATTTGATAACCCTGAAAAAAGGGGTTGTTATTATTTTGGAGAAGTTTAACCTTTGTACCCGACAAAAACAAAAACCATTTTTGGTAATGTTTGTTTACAAGATTATAAAAATATCTAAAGTAAACAAAGTACAATGCAACATTTATTTATTTTTTATTATTTAACAATAACATTTTAGAAAAAAATTGTTATTTATTACTTTTACAAAGAAATTTCAAAAAATTATAAGAATATTTACAAAATTATCTCAAATGTGAATTATTATTTATAGGTAACATTTTCTTAAAGAAAAAAGACAAGGGAGATAATTAGGTAAGTTTTTTTTTAAACACGTCCATATGAGCAGATTAATCAAACTTGTAATTTATAAATGTGAATGTCAGTGTGCCACACTTTTTCAATTTTACCCTTAGAGGCCGTAGCCTAAGATATTATACCATTTTGGAATCAGGCAGTCTCCATAAGCAAATTAAAAACATTTCCAGACAGATCCAGACCCGTAAACCTGAAATTTTCCCAAATTGTCATTACTGCGATTGCTTTGTGATTTTTGTACACGCTTTCTTGCAACAAATTTTTTTGTATGATAAAGATTTTTATAACTTGGAAATAAATTTGGGAATAATTGAAATTAATTACAAAATCCAGCAAAAGTCATCCATGAAATAAAAATAATTTTTTGTACAGAAAGTACATCAAATTATCTACAAAATGGCGGCAGAAGAATTATCGTTGAACTTTCAAAAGGTAAGCTTAAATATTAATGCAATACTTAAATGCAGCAATCAATTTTTAGTTCTTCTGTAATTTATTGTTATCTACTGCAAGTAGAAGCTAGCTTAAATGCTGCCTGATAGGGTGGTTTTTAAGATAGTATTTGATATCCCTGAAAAACTCTTATTACATAATGAATATAACATGATTACTTTTATAATTTTTTCACTATCCAGAAATCTTAAAAATTTAGGTAATCGAATGTTTTATTGAATTTTAGTTACTTTGGCCTTGAATTTACTATAGTTATTGCTCTTGATAATGTCATGTACAGATGTCAGTATTTATAAAAATCGGCACATTTATCAACACAAAAAAAAAATTCCAAATTCTTTTTAAAATATTGGAGACAATAAATTGTAGTAAGCTTTTCCATTTATGATTAGGAAATATAATTTTTACTTAATAACAATATCACCTAACCAGCACAAAGTAATACAGAAATTTAGATGATTTAAAACTTTATAAATAATTCTAATTAAAATATTAAAAGAAAATTTAAAATTTCTTCTAAAAACTCCTTTGTCATTGAAAAAAAATTCTTATGGTGATAGTGTCCATAATATAAAACAATTAAAAACTTTTCTAATTACATAATGTCTTAGTTTTATTGTATTTTTTTTTTTTTTACAATTTACAGCAAATTTTCAGTAACTGGGGGTCCTGATTTACAAGAAATAACTTAGGATTTAAATTCTCCAAGGAGTTCTGCTTATAACTAATATAAACATTAAGTAGGACAAAATTTAACTTCTCAAAAATTTATAAAATTAAGTATAGCTTCCACATAAATAAGCATAAAAAAATTACTGAAGAGTATTTTCTTGCGTGATTTCCAATTTAAATGTAAACATGTTACCCGAAATGTTGGTTAATCAGAATCAGAAGTACTGCCAAGATTTGACCAAAAAATGCCTTCAAAGTACTTCAAAATATGACCAAAAATGCCTTCAAAGTACTGCCAAAATTTGACCAAAAATGCCTTCATACTGCCAAAATTTGACCAAAAATGCCTTTTTTGTTAAATTTTGGTTTTATTCATGATAATAACGTAAAGTAAATCTATGAAGAAGAAAAATACTTTCCTCATTTTCCCATGATCCTTAAAACTATAAAGGCAGCAGAAGTTACATTCAGAACAGAAAAGATCTTACCTTGTTTCTAGCAGGACCAGAAATAATGTCAGGACTTCAGATTACTGGGTAAGTTTTTTTTAGCACCAAGCCAATAAACAACACATAACCAATTTAAAAGAGAATAATTGACAAGATACTCACTTAAAAAAAGACATCATTATTATTTTCCATAATACCTAAAAAAAATAACATTTTACAAAAAGTATTATGCATTTACAAAAGTTGAAGAAACATCAAATGTACATGATACATGCTTAGGCGATCATGTATCTTTCGATACATGACTGACAAGGCAGATTTTTTTCTGCAGTAGGTTGCCATTTCCTTCTGCAGTAGACCAATTGCCATCCAAGACTATAGAACCCAGTCTGTCCTGCTATTTACCCATAGCTGGGAGGAGAAGAAGAGGATTCATACCTTTCCCAAGGGTATTAGTACATAAATGAATGTAATGGATTTGATTGGAATTCAAACTCAGCTCTCCAATTCCTCAATCCGAGCCTCTATCAATTACTCCACCGTGCCTCCTTCAAATGTATACAACTTTTATATTTTTTTAAATGAAATATTTCCATTTTTAAAACTCCAAAATAGGACCTAAAACATAGAATTAGTAAATAAATGAACATACAAAGAAGAAAACTAATTACATTTTGAAAATTCTATTTGTGCCAAAGTTAAGCTAAAATATATATATGCAGTTTATATAAAATGTAAGAAGTTTCATAGTTTTAAAAAGAAAATGTAAATAAATTTTCAATTTAATTCCAAAATCCCAAGTAAAAAAAATTATAGTAGATTATTGCCACAAAAGTAAATGAAATCAAGACCATTTTTAAAAAGTTTATTTGAATTTTTTTTTATAAAGATTAGTGTCCAAAATTTCAAGAAAGTAAAAATATATCCAGTTCATTTCAATTTTTAGAATTTGAATTTACTTTTCAAAACAGAAAAAAACAGCTGAGGTGAAAGCTATTTGAACTAACAGTTTGGATAAAATATGATGAACAAGTGAGCTTTATCTAGTTTTCAAAATAAAATGGCATCATTAAAGATGATTCAGCTGGTGATGCTCATTTATTCAGTCAGCAATTCAAATTTGGATTCATCGGACAGTAATACCACATGAAATGGATGAGGTAGACCTTTGTAATTCATATGCACTTTGAGTTGGATGTGTACGGCAATATGAAACCAACTGTTTATTAAAAACAATGTATCACAATACAGGTATGTGTAATTTTCTTTTTTTAAGAATTTCTTTTTTATTACATTCACTTAAAGTTTTAACTTATAAATGTTTTGTGAAAGAAAACTGCAAACCCACCAAATTGATGTGTATCCTGTTTTCTTTAAGATGGCACTACTTAGCTATGTGCATAGATACACAACTCCGAGCACACTTATAAAAAACACTGCTAAAAAATTCTCATCTTTGAAAATATGGAAAAAGAATTCCCCATCACTGAAATAGTGACAAATTTAAAAAAAACTGGAATAAAATATAATCATCACATGAGAAAGAATTGTATCTTGTAATGAGAAAAGATTAACTCTTTACATACTAATTTTATCAACATAACCTTGGAAATAAGTAAGATTTCACCAGTTGAACTTGAAGAAAATTTAACTATTTTGACCAATTTTAGCTGTGCAAACTAAGGAAGTTTGAGATATCTCATTTGATAATTTCTTAAATGAAACAGATATTTAATATGGACTGCCCAATCACAGTTATGTTTACAGGGTAAGCAAAGTTACTCTATTAAAATGCTTCTATGAAATAAGTTTTTATAGAATTGATAGAAAAATGTTCTTGAATTTGAAGATAGTAGATTAGATTAGATTGTTAACATTTTTATTTGATTGCATTGTGACTGATCTTCCTACATGCATTCAAGTGTGATAATATGAAATGTAGTATTAAATCCCCAAGGGAGATTGACAAACGGTTTTCCATTAGAAGAACTGAAAATGTGCACCAGATATAAAATGAATAGATACAAATTATGTATATTGCATGGCAAAAGATTAAAAGAATTTATTGCAAAAAGCATTTTATAAAAGGAATTAGCAGAAAGAATTGTCTGGATTAAATGAAGCAAATAACAACTGACTATTTAACAAGTTCTCGTATTATCTAAAAGAATTGTTGACTCAAAGATACTGTCAATCATTTTGGGGCAATTTTTAGCCTTCATGTGCGAAAAATTATGATGGGTAAATAGGGTAGTTTTTCCATTGACACAGCTATTATTTTAAACTACCAAAACTCCATCAGTAATGTTTATTGATAAGATTATAGAACTATGTCAACCAAGTAAAATGTGACATTTATTATTTACCATCTTATAAAGAAAAAAATTTGAAAAGAATTTTTTTTTTAAATTTTCTAAAATTCTACAAAATTTTCAAAATATGTGAACCAAATACAATGCAGTATTTATTATTTACTATATCATAAAGGATGATGAATATAAAAATATCTATGAACTGTAACAAAAGATTTTTCAGACATTTCCAAATTTTTTTTATATATCAGATTACTTCTAAAATAGAAATCCAAGACTTAAAACTCCAGTAATTATAGGTTAACCAACTTCCCACTAATTTTGAAATATTTTTAAAAATAATTGCTAATTTTCATAAAAATGCTTATAAAATCTGCCAATAGATTATTGTCAGCCAAGTGCTGACTGATGAATGAATCTTAAATGAAGAGTGGACACCTTAATTAACGCAATTAATGAATCTTTGAAAATGTTCAACCACATTTGTTACCTGGATAGTATTATGTTTGCATGTTTTATTAATGTTGAACACTGTGAAAAGGTTTAGTTACACACTTTAGATGAAAATGGTTTTTCATCAGTGTGTATACTCATATGTTTTATTAAACTGGAGCACTGATAAAATGCTTAACCACATATTTTACATGAATAGGCTTTCACACTAGTATGTGAGATTTTAACTTGAGCTCTCTAAAAACTTTATGGCATACATTATACAAGATTATGTTTTTTCACCAGTGTGCATTTGTTTATGTTTCATTAAACTTGTGATTTGAGAAAATGTTGAACCACATACTTCACATGAATATGGTTTTTCACCAGTGTGTGTTCGCATATGAATTCTTAAATTTGAACTTCGAGAAAAAGCTGAACCACATACTTCACATGAATATGGTTTCTCACCAGTATGCATTAACATATGACGTTTTAACATTGAAATTCTTGAAAATTTTGCACTACACACTAAGCATGAATATGGTTTCTCACCAGTATGTGTTCGCATATGACCATTTAACTGTGAGCTTTGTGAAAATCTTGCGTTACACATTTCACAGGAATATGGTTTTTCACCTGTGTGTATTCGCATATGTTTTATTAAACTTGAGCGCACAGAAAATGCTGAACCACATACTTCACATGAATATGGTTTTTCCCCAGTATGTGTGCGTATGTGACGTTTTAACATTGAACTTGATGAAAGCTTTGCACTACACACTTCACATAAGTATGGTTTTTCACCAGTGTGTGTTCGCATATGACTTTTTAAACTTGAGCTGTCAGAAAATGATGAACCACACACTTCACATGAGTATGGTTTCTCCCCTGTATGTGTTCTCATGTGATTGTTTAACTTTGAACTTTGTGAAAACCTTGCATTACACATTTCACATGAATATGGTTTTTCACCAGTATGTATTCGATTATGTCTTTTTAGTTTTGACCTCTCAGAAAATGCTGAACCACAAATTTCACATGAGTATGGTTTCTCACCAGTATGTGTTCGCATGTGACTTTTTAACTTTGAACTTTGGGAAAACTTTGCACTACACACTTCACATGAATATGGCTTTTCACCAGTGTGTGTTCGCATATGAATTCTTAAATTTGAACTCCCAGAAAATGCTGAACCACATACTTCACATGAATATGGTTTCTCACCAGTATGTGTTCGCATATGACGTTTTAACATTGAACGCAATGAAAACTTTGTGCTACACACTTCACATGAATATGGTTTTTCAATTATATGTGTTTGCATGTGACTGTTTAATTTTGAACTTGATGAAAACTTGGTGTTACACATTTCACATGAATATGGTTTTTCACCAGTGTGTATTCGCATATGTCTTTTTAAACTTGAATTCTCAGAAAATACGGAGCCACATGCTTCACATGAGTATGGTTTCTCACCAGTATGCATTCGCATATGACGTTTTAACTTTGAACTTTCTGAAAACTTTGCACTACACACTTCACAAGAATATGGTTTCTCACCAGTGTGTGTTCGCATATGACTTCTTAAATTTGAACTCCGAGAAAATGCTGTACCACATACTATACATGAATGTGGTTTTTCACCAGTATGTGTTCGCATGTGACGTTTTAACAGTGAACTCAGTGTAAACTTTGCACTACATACTTCACATGGATATGGTTTTTCACCAGTGTGTATTCGTATATGACTCGTTAAACCTGAGCTCTGAGAAAATGTTGAACCACATACTTCACATGAAAATGGTTTCTTACCAATATGTGTTTGCATTTGGCATTTTAAACTTGAGCTCCCTGAAAATATTGAGCTATACATTTTTCATATTGTTTTTCATCTGTATGTATGCATTGATTTTTTTTTCCTAAACTGTATGACAGTGGAGAATCATAAATGCAAATATGGTGTTTCAATAAAATGTTTCATCATATGAATTGTTGATGTACATCTTTGAAATTTTTTGAACCACACTCTTCAGATAAATATTGGTATTTTTCTCCAATTTGTGTCTACATGTAAGTTTTGAACTGTGAAAATCCAATTCTTCTTCACACGTCTTCTATGTAATTCTCCGTTTTTTAAAATACAATCTGCAAAAGAAAATAACATAATATTAGTGTCCTTTTAGAAATTTACTTTTAATTCGAACTCTACAAATAAGCACATTTTCTGCTTAAGATTTTTTTCAGCTCCGAAGTCATTAACCACAAATTCAAAAATATTGATATCAGGCATTTTCATATTTGGTTGGGTTTTTCAACTGTTGTCACCCTTACAAAGAGTTTAAATAATTTATAAATATTAAAAAAATTAAAATAATATAATTTCATAAATTGATTTAAATAAAAGTTTCACAACTTTTAAAATTTTTAACAAGAGACTTTGAAAGTAAAACTATAAAGCAATGGTGGACAAACTACAGTCTATGGACAACAGCACGTCCCCCACCCCCAGGGTTGGCTTGAGTGCAGACTGTGAAAGCATTTCAAATTATATTTTTTCATGCATTATTTGATTTTTGTTTGATCACTTTTTCTTCATTTATTTTGAATTTTAGTTTACGTAAAATGGCAATAAATGACAAGTCTACAATAATGCATTCATCTTACTGAATATCCATGAAAAATAACTGAATTTGTAGCGACAATTAAGTGACTAGGTCATCTATTACTAACCAACACAAATTGAGTCAGTGTAATCATTATACAGTACAGGTATACCTCACCTTAAGTCGTTATTTGGTTCCAGAGGTCACGACTTAGGTCGAAAAATGACTTACGTTGAATTAACCACACTATAAATAAATATGCTGTAAATAAGCACTCCCCATTGCCTATTACAGTATTTATATGTACATACAGTATTCTGAATAAAATAAATAATTTCCACCATCTTCCAGCAATACAGCCTTATGCTTAGCATTAGCACTTGCACTGGGACTTTTCTTCAGAGCCCTTGGTGAAAATTTATTCTAAATCACAAGTGAAAGAACTCCAACAGTAGAGAATAGATGCAAACAAGTCTGAATTCAAAATCATTGTTGAAGCAGAAAACTGTTGGCAGGAATTTTAAATAATACCATCTGCTGAATATACATTATTATAATCTAATTTTTTTGTTTTTGATGAATTTATGATATATATATATATATATATATATATATATATATATATATATATATATATATATATAAATACACCCAGTGAGCCAGACAAACCTACCTAGGTTTCACCTAAATGGTTCGTCAGGGAAAGTTGGCCAACTTTCCCTGACAATCCGTTTAGGTGAAACCTAGGTAGGTTTGTCTGGCTTACTAGGTGTATCTAGGTCTGCTCTACGGTTGTATTGAGCTCTTTTATTAGTTAGTTGTTTACTCGTATCGGGGTTTTTTCTTTGGGCTTCAAACTGGCATCTGTGCAATTTTTTTTGACAGTCTTACATGTTTGTAGCTCTTTCTTTTTTTAAAACCTTTTTTTCCCCTTGAGATTGATTTGATAATTGGCAAATCAAAAATTCGAGGGTTTTTCGAAACCAGTATAGTTATCTATATTTGTATGTATATATATATATATATATATATATATTTAAATAAATTTAAAAATAATATTTATATATATATATATATATACTCAAGTAAAACAACCTAAGGCAAGTTTTATCTTCCCATATAATATTTAAAAAAAAAAAAACAACGTATCTTCAAAAATGACTTAACTCAAAACAACTTAAAGTGCAGTATCAATGTATAAGACTTAAGAATTGTGGTTTTCATTGCTTCCAACACATTCAATATTTATAATGAATATACTAGAGATAATCTTTGAAGTCATTTTGTAAATTTGAAGATTAGTTTTTTGTCTAAAATAAATTATATTTAACCTTGTATAACCAATAGGTAATGTATATAATTTTTTCTTCTATATGTCTCTGTGAAATTTAGTAGAATGAATAATTTTATCTTTTATACATTAAAGGTAATTTCTGTGTTCATTTTATCTGGTTTTCACACATCCGGACATCAAGAGCGCCCCTCTCTACTGAGAAAAACACTAGTGATATATAGCTCTCCCAGTTCCAGACCCATGCTGAATATTGGCTAATACCTATCCAGTATCATTCATATGCAAATAGCCTGCACCATCTACTTTGTAAGTTGAATGTCTTCTCTCAACAACCTGTTGTGGAAGAGAACACAACTCCCAGTGCTTACAGCACCACATACTACCAACTCAGAGTCTTTTATCAGGATGACACGATTCTCTGTTACAGTTTCCTTCTGTTTATTTTTTAATTTAAATGATACCTTTATTTTTAATACACTGTTTTCATTTATTTTTATTATTTTCTTACCTGTTGATGTCATAAAATATCTAATTGCACCCAATTTGTTTTTTAATTATTCTTAATTTAGGAATCGTTGAATTATCATATATCATATTACTCTTCTGATAGGGAAAAGTTATCAGAGGTTATACCACAGAATTATTTCCTTCTTCAGCATCCATTCTAAAAATAATCTAAGTCATTAATATTTTTTAAAAATTAAATTCTTTTAAAAAAAACATTCACACTTGAAAATGGCATTAAACTACATTTTTCAGTTCTTCAAATATATTTTTATTTAATGAATTATGCAATTACGCAAGCAGCAACTGTCAGAAAAATTTACTTTTATCTACACAGATTCACTAAAAAATGAGCCTACCATGATGAAAAAATGAACTAAACGTAATAAAAACAAAATTTTATCATTAAAACCTTTGTTATTATGAAGATGAGAAAATAGTATATCTTATTTTTGAAAGATTTTTAATAAAGATAATTACATTGTATGGATAGATGGTTAAAAATGACTAAAATCAATAATTCTTAGTGATTTAAAAAAAAAAAATTTTACTTATTGGAAATATTAAATTTCATCCTTTATCTTGAAATTATAACTAAAATAAAAGCTTCAAGAAAGATTTTTCATTTTTAAAAATTCATTAGGTACTATCTTTCTTTGGCAGTACCTACTTTTCACATTTTACTGATTTATTTTTAGTAAGATTCGGGACTAATTTTACATAAGTTCACACTTGATATTGCATAACCTTTTTACTGAAAGCATCCAAATTAAAAAGAATACACATGATATTGAAAAGTGAAACAGACCTCAATAGAAATATTTCTAAAGTTTTCTAATAAAATATCCCATTAAGTATACAATTCATTCATTACTGAATAAGTACTGAACATTTGAACGTTTGAATTGGATAATTCCCTGATGTTTGGTAAATACTTTAAAACAGAGAATAGCTATTTTTGGCTTTCATATTGGTAAAAACATATCCATTTAATTTCAATACTTCAATTTTTGGCGTAGTTAAATCAAGTAAAGATTAAAGTAATTATTTCCTATAAAATTGATGTTACAATTATTTCTATTACTTTTAACCTGAGAAAATTTCATGGTTTACCAATTTTAATCATTTGATAAATATTAATTCTTAATTTAATGCATATGCAAGCTCATGGCAATAATAAAATATCTGTAGAAATTCCTCTATCACATCATTAAACATTTGAGCTTAACAACTTTAACAAGATATTGCAATAACAATCATAAATATAGTTCATATGTTTTTCTTTATTTTAAGAAGTGGGTACAAATGAAAAGATTTGAAATTGACAATTTTTTATTTTTCACTGAAACAGCCATTAAACACTTCTGACTTTCCTTCTTTCTTTCATTCATCAAGTCGTGTTTTCCCCTTTGAGTTACCCCACTTACTTTCCTAAAAATATGCTGCTAGGGGATGCTCCCCAAGCGTATAAATAGGAAGTGACATTCTTTGTTATTCTCTTTCTCCTATTTCACCTAGGGATGGTAAGATGTAGGTCAAACAGAAAGGAAAGCACACATGCACCAGCATATTTCCTTTCACTTGGACTTCTACATTTTATTACTCAGACTTACATACTGAGTCCACCATTTTTTTTGTGGGGTAAATATACCATGTGACACATGTTTTTCACCTAAATACAGCAAGCATACACCTGCAACAGATTGGTGACCACAATACAATATTTTTCTTATGGGTACAAGAACACACAAGACTGTATAAACAAATTGATGCATCATTTAGACACCTTTTTTCAAACCGAGAGCCAGTAAAGAAAAACTTCAACCAAGTTTTCTGTATCTACTGTGTGTAGTAAGGTAGGTATCTCTACCTACCTTACCACACACAATAGACACAGAAAACTTTTGAGAAAAACAACTTACAGTTACAAAATTTGTGATTACACTCAATGAAAAGAGAAAAATCCCCAATTTTAACCAACAGACATCACATAAAGAACTCTTTTGGCAAAATGAAAAACACAACTTTCATTGTACACACAAATCACAGCTTATTTTCTCCTAAAATACCGATCAAACACGGAAGTCAACTCCAGTTTTGACTTTAAACAGCACTGTTTCTCTTGGGCTCAACAGACAAAGGGTGAAATAATCCCAAATCTAACTCACTGACCTTTTTCACTCAAAGATGTTAACACAAACAAAATAAAAAATCTGAAAGTATGACTTAATAGAGATAGCTGAATCTCCGTGAAAAATTGATAATAATATCAGATATCTTCAAAAGATTTTGCAAACATGTATTCAACACTCAGTAGAAATTTCACCAACATTGCTTAACAACTTTACAAATGGAAGTACAACAAACTGTGGAATCTTCCACAACAAACCAGCCTTACCACTTTTTAGGAAATGCACTCTTCCTATCATGTAAGTAAAATCCTACTTTCACATAAATATAACAAGTATTCATTGGTCAATCACCTCTAATCTTGCTTGCTGATTGGTCAGTTTTGACCAATCAAACCACCTGCACGCGACCAATCTATTTTCCCGCTCATATGCTGTGATCCTCTCACGTGGTAAACGGCCATTTTATAAACCGAACACGTGTGAACCTTTGGAGTAGTACTTCTCATTCCTTGCTACCAAGTGCCAAGATGTAACCATCAGGAACTCCCGTCTTAGTCATTGCTGACCAGACGTTAAAGATAATTACCAACATTCACGAACTCTGAAATCACTCCTGAACTTTTACCAACTTTAGAACTCACAATTCCAAACTTTATTCTTCTAAATTACAAGTTCAATATTACTTCTTCTTAATATGAACTACGGTACAACTATTACCAAATCAAAGGGACACGACTCTGTCCTACCTTTTCAGTTTGCATGCTTGTACATCAAACATTAATAAATCTAATTGTTATGTTTTGAAATCATTCCGTTGAGTTTTGTATCTTATTCCATGTATGAATATAAAGATTTTAATGTTAGTGGAAATCGTTAATTTTCACGCAGCCTATTCTCAACAAGTATTTACCCATTATAATTAACACATCCACTACAAAACAAACAAGGCCTTTCAAACAAAATCAATTCAACATGGAGCATTGGAAAATAACAAAATTTTACTAATACCAACAACTAATCACACTTTTTCTACACTATTGACATATCCTTCACTAGAAAATTAAAGAGCTCCCTGGTGACATAGTACTTCAGACATTTTCGTCAACATGTCTAAACATACATCACAACCACACTGTTTGACTCTTTTTCTTTTCAGCCTACAAGGGACAAAACAAACATACACAAACTTTATGGACATATGGGCAGAATAAAATTCTCCCCATTTGGAGGGAAGTATTGAGGAGTTACCTCTACTTACTTTCCTAAAAAAACCGCCAGTAGGGGTTGCTCCTTAAGCCTATAAATAGACGGTGACATTCTCTATCATTCTTTTTGTCCTATTTTTACCAGGGACAGTAAGATGTAGGTCGAACTTGCAGATTCAAGGGAAAATTTTAATTCTGTAGCGAGCCGTTTGATTAAAATTTAAAAATTGAATAATAAAACTGTTTTTTTTTTGTTTTTTTTTGTTGTTTTTTTGTAACAAGTAAATTTCGGGCTTCTCTATTTGTTGTAAAAATAGAAAAAGTGTAAGAACTCACTTTTGAAATTTTTTATTAACATTTTTCGACAAGATAAGACTTTCATTAACAGAAATAATAATCATTAAATAATTCTAAAATTTAAAACTTCAAGAAAGATTATCCATTTTACTTTTTTAATGCATTTTAAAATTAAATATAGTTTGTTTTTTTTTTGATAATTTTTACTTTACAGGAGTTCTTGAATCTTAAAAGAAAACTTTGTTACATTTTGCTTCAGGCTTAAGTTTAAGACTGAAACTAAAGAAAAGAGTTTAAAAAAACAAAAAAAAAACAAAACAACAACAGAAATAAGAAAAGAATTTAATGTAAAACACTTTTTAAATACTGGCTGGATTCTTTATCGTTCTAAATTAACTTTCCTTCTTTGTTCTTTTAAGAAGAAGAAAGACTAAAAAAAGAAAGGCAAAAAAGTGATGGTTTATTATTCAAAAATCAGTTATAAATTTTCTAATTTGAGACTAAATTTCAACAATCGTGTGAAGGATAAATACAAAAATGCTACCATAAGTTTAGAAAGATAAAAAATATATATTTCGTACTGTTATTTACGTTAATTTATTTAAAAATTGATGGAACACTGGATCAGTGGATAGCATATCGCCACTTTTTTGTGTTTTTTCATGTCTAAAAATGAAAACGACTTATTAGGTAATTGAAATGAAAACTAATAAAATCTCTAAAATAAATTGTTTTCGAAAAGGAGTCGTCTAAATTCCAAATCATTATTTAGAAAGTGAATAAAATATAAAAATTTTATTTACACTTGTTATCTGTATCACAATAATAAGAGCGTAAAATTCCACACCTCAGAAATCCAGACAAAAAAAATTGAAATTTTAATTTATCTATGTTTTTTTTGAGAAATACTACAAAAATAAGGTTTCTCTTTCTACAAATTTGTAGAACAAAAGAGAAAATGTTATTAAATAACTTACTTTTTTCTGTTTGTAAAATAAATAATTAATTTTTTTTACACTTATTCGGACTATTGTCCTCATAAATGTTGTTGTTGTTATCACAAGTCCGCATATAAATAGCGTAAATAACTCCTCATCCTAGAAATTCAGACAAAAAATTAAAATTCCAGTTAATTAATTGTCCCAATTAATTTTATTTTTATTTCTTACAAATTTGTAGATCAAAATAAAAAACGTTTTTTACTTACTTCTTTCTGTTTATATTCGTCTGATTTCCCACTTAGGGCGAAAAATTCTATGTTAGAGATAAAAAGAAGGTAGTTTCGAATTAAAAATAATATAAAATAAAAATTTATGGGTTAACTTATGAAATCAAATAGATATGTACTTCTATAAAAGTTTCTGATTGCAATCATAAAATGATTGGAAAGAGCGAAAGACAAGGGAGATAAATAGGTATTTCTTAAACAGACGACACAATGTGACAATTATCAGCAAGTGCGCCTGACTTAAGGATCGCCTTGGCAGATTAATCAACAAAACTTGTAATATTTGAGAAACCTGAAAGGGGCTTTTATTATTTTGGCGAAGTTTAACTTTCGTGTCCGTATAAACAAAAAAAAAAAAAAAAGAAAAAAAAAGAAAAACCCTAAAAACAAACGGTGTAAAATGTTTTTCACTGAATTACTCCTTTTAACTCCCTCACAATATTTGTTTTTTTACTTTTACTTTTGCAAATTAAAAAAAAATATGTGTAAAAATACAATACGATCTTTTTACCAGACATTTTAATAAAGATTTTTATTTATTATTTTATGAAGAAATCTGAAAATAAATGTTTTTATTTAAAAAATAATTATTAGGTTGTTACATTTGCCGGAGTTAGCTCCTCCTTAATTCCGTAATTGTCACTAGGGGTCATTCATCCTATACTATAAATACTGGGTGACTTCTCGCCTCATTCTCTTTTTCCTTCAGGCCTCGTGCCACATCACACCTCGCGTGGAGGTGAGGTAAATCATCATCTTTCTTCATTTCAGTGAACACCGCTACTATGTGTGCTCTCACAAAAGACAGCATTTCCCATTTCTGGGAAGACGCTATGAACATTACAAACATACACGTACGTACAAACATTCACCAAAGAACAAAAAGCACAAATGTTCATACACAATGTTAACTGTCTATGTCCATTGTAAAATTGTTTTGTTCAATATATTTGTTTATATATATATATGTCTTGTTTGTTTGTCTTCATTATCTTCAGTTGGACTTAAGTCCAACAATTTTCTTGTAGTTGGACCTTTTAATATTCTACCAGGAGTTACACACATGTTTCTAATACAACAACACGTAAATACACACACAGTCCTCTACACATTCGTTTGTTTTTCTGATGTTCTTGAAAAATAATCTTTCATAGCATTCTTTGCTTCTTAGTAACTAGCTCTGGCCATCCTGTGAAACTTGTCTAACATGCAGGAGCGCCGTGACCAGATGTGGTAGCAATTTTCAAAGCATAAAGGAATGGTAGTTGTATAAATATGCAAGATAGATTCTGGAGAGAAAAATTATCTCCAGCACAACACTATGGCCCAATGTTGTTAACAGCACACCTAGCAAATTCATCCAACATAGTCTTTCCACTTCATATCAAGTGAGATATTAGACTGAGAAGGTGCAACAATTCTGTAATGGAATTGGTTTAGCATAAAAGGAGCTATAACTATAGCTCACAGGCAACTTTGAGTCAGTGTACATAGAATATCTATGGCTACTAAGTTTTATCATCAGAACAAAATGGCGTCACCTGATGGAGCTCTGTTGAACACAGAAGTCAAAAGTCAGCCCAAAGCAGCAGTTCTAGTTATCATCTGTTGAGGGAGACAAAAGTTATCTTCCTTTGACTAACCCCTAAAAAAGCTAAAAATAGATATATAGATAGTCACGCAAACTGCTTGGGTGATCGTTAGGGTCACCAAATATGTTGTGCGAGAAAATGTGCTATTGGATTCATTAACAAAGCGAATAGCAATACAACATAAACACATTAAAAAAAGTTTAAAATAAGCACATAAGTCTTCATATAACATCAATTGAATATATATATATATATATATATATATATATATATATATATATCTGAACTGTTCATACAAGGTGTGTGGCTATTTTAAACTTTTTTTTATGTGTTTATCTTGTATTGCAATTCACTTTGTTAATGAATCCAATAGCACATTTTCTCGCACAACACATCACTCACCACTCCAACCATCTCCAACAGGCCTCCAGCTTCAGCCATCCTTGCCAGCAGCATAATATACAATAAACTGTCCTTTTCAAGAGAACACTTTTCAGCAACCACAAAACTGTCCTTTTCAGGACAATGCATTCTAACCCTTTACATGAACATGCAGAGAGTTTTTTGCCTAATGCACTGTAATCTTTTTGTTGATGTATTTTCTTTAATTAAAATAAATTTGGCAATATATTTTTTTACTCTACTCTTTGTTTTGTTTGTTGTTGTCTTCTGTCATTCAATATCTGTTTGCAGGCCAATATACTACCCACAACTCTCTAATTTATTTGAATGTTTCATTACCTTCCAAGCAAAAATTATAACACCTTCAAGTCGAAATTTTTCTTACATTCAAAAATTATCCATTGACCCATTTTCTTATATATCCTCAGATATGGCACAGACAGTTCTTAACTTTTAAATTTATGTGGGTGGAGACAATGTTTACATATTTTTCCAATTTGGAAAGGAAATCACAGTCTGCCTGGACCAAATTTTTGGGAGTGGTTCTTAAATTTAATTATTTTATATTATTTTCCAATAAAAAAATTTTTACAGTATGGACCTTATATCATGAAAGCAGCAGTCAGTTACTGGCCTTCCACACTTTTAATCTTGTACCAAACTGAGCTACATTTAGTAAATATTTACTTGTTTTTTTCTACAGATGCTAATGATCAGTGTTTAAGCACAGGTAAAAGTCAGAAATTCAGATGAAGATTTTTTAAGGCAAGAAGACAATTCTTGTTTGGAAGATTGGCTAGCTAAAGACAGTCTTCTTAACCATTTTTCCAATAATTTAGCATTGGAACCATATTAAGCTAAAAAAGTGTAAATATCCAGAAGGATATGATCCTTCCTCTGAAATCAGCTCATCATGTAAAAAAAATAACTAGATATATATTCCTTCTCAATACATTACAGTTGTAAATATATTGTTGAATTTTAAAATTGAAAAGCAGAAAATCCCAGCTGAAAATTTAAAATGTTTTTGACATTTGGACATTTGTTTTTTGGAAATTTATTTTGAAATGGGAAAAGTGATATTTTTTTTGTTATTTTCTTGTGTTATAATATATTTAATGAAACCCAATGGAATCCATTTATTGTAAATAAAAACAAATTATAGCTTAATATATTGGAAAAAAAGGTTCATTAACTTTTACAGTTGGCTGGTATCTAAGAGCATTTCTTGGCAATTATTCTTCAACACTGTTAAGTATAAGCATGTTACTGATGTGCTGTTTATGCTGCCATTAATTTTAATAAATTTAATTCCAAAAGTTCACTATTGATTGTATTATGGGGCAGGGATCAGGGGAAAAGCAAGTTTAACCTCTCAACAACCACCAAATATAACCCCTAATTGTGCTCATCTCCAAATACAACACATATGTATGGGTTTCAAATATCATACCAGGGAGTTCACTATTGATTGTATTGGGACAAGTGACGTCTCTGTGTATTTTTTAAACAATCATCAAAAACTAACACTTTTGATTGAAACACAATAAAGTTCTTAGAGCAGCTAGTGTGAATGACTGAATACAGCAAAAGTTGACGATTCTTGCTGAAGGCTTCTGATGCTCTATGGTTGGGTAGACAAACTGAAATTGATAGCAGTTAGATGAAAACAATTCTTAAAAAGGATAAATAAAATACAACACAAAATATCTATATCAAATAATGAAAATAATTCATACCAGCTTGGTTATGTTAGTCACTTGAATGTGTAGCTTCCACATAAATCAAGCATAAAAAATAGTGGACAGTATTTCATTATGTGATTAGCTATTTAAAATTGGTGGCATTTAAGAGCATTTCTTGACAATTACTCTTCAACACTGTTAAATATAAGCATATTCTTGATGCACCATTTCTGCTACTGTTAATTTTAACAAATTTCATTTTCAATAATGATTATATTGTGACAGATACCATTATGTTAGTTTTTAAACAATTGCTAAAAATAATACATCTTTTTTTGATTAATTCTAATGTTGGGACTGAAATGCAAAAATACCTAAGTTTTTAGAGCATCTAATATGAATAATGGAACACATCAAAAATAGATGAAGATTCTTGCTGAACACATCATCCTGAAAGATGCTTTATGGCTGGATAGACAAACTGAAACTGATAGCAGTGAGATAAAAATATTACTTAAAAAGAATAAATAAAATACAACATAGGGAAAAGCTGGCACAATCAAAATATCTATATCAAATAATGAAAATAATTCATATCAGCATAATTATGTTAGTCTCTTCTATGTGTAGCTTCCATATAAATCAAGCATAAAAAATTCATGGAGAGTATTCCCTTATGTGATGACCAATGTAAACATAAAACTATTACCTAAAATGTTGAAAGTAAAATGATGTGGTTATTTACATGCAAATTATTGCTGTTGTTATTACAAGATTTCAGCCATTGTGACCTTCATAAAGTGTATATCAAATGTGTAACCTATAGGCAATTCTGAACTGAACCCTTTATTTAATGTACAGGTATAGACTTTTCTTGTTCCACTACCCATGGCTTGGAATATCTTGTCTAATTCTTATTTTTAGTACTAGGTTATTGTCCCATAGGACAATTCTTTGTGGATAAATTGGAGCCTTAAACCTATCCTATCTGCTGATAAGTGTTTATGCTGGCTGTCATGCTTGACTGTAATCACTGAACTTTTTCTCTTTTGTTATTGATGCTGCTGATGTTGAAAACTTTCTATCATTTGTCTTTCTGTTGTGTATCCCTAAGCAAGTCAAATGAATTCACCCAAGGGTTGCTTAAAGGAAAGTAACTACAATTCGTTGCCAACCAGTTTTACGAGGTAAGTCTTGTATGGCTTTGTCGGCAAAGGAGTTTGATCCTCTGCCAATAATAATGGCTCAATCCGCATGCTACTACCCACCACTCCCAGGCAATACCTCTCCTTTGAGAGAGGGCTGGATTTATTGCCCAGCACTTTAGGCATCCCCAAAATGTGGAAGTGCTGAAGGGGTTTGAAAATTTTTCTACAGTATTTTGCTGATAAACCCACATTAAACTTAATCTTGATGTTGCATTTCATTGCATCATGGCCACAGCTTGTCTGAATACTGCCAACTTTACAAGCTAAGTACCGTATGTCTGTTTCGTAGAGGAGTTCACTCCCCTGCCAATAATATTAAATGAAGCTCCCACTACCATCCCCAAATAGGCTTGCAATTTCCTTAAGTATTTCAACTTTGCCATCACCACTGTAGCTTTGTCAGCTGGTAGTATTATGATACTAGTTTTGATTTCAAAACTTTTCTTTTCTTGTGATATTTGGTTTGGGCAGCTTTGTCTTTTCTACTGCTTGTCTCACTTTCCATCTTAGCTAATCTGTTTGGATCTTAAAGCAACTTACTCAACTGACACTATTATATCTAAGCATGAGACATGCTTGCTGGTCATGGCAATGTTGAGACCATTGTTTAACACTGATACATCAGAGTCTGCCAATTGCTGATATTGAAAACTTCTCTTACCAATCTATCATAGGCATTGTTTCTACTCTTATTCTATTCTTTCATTCTTTACAGTTTTCATATTTATTTTATTTCCCAAATTACAATAGAAGAAGAAAACAAATAATCAGCTGGCCTCCCTGGATATAATAATGATTCACACAAAGAATGGATTCAAACATCGATATATCAGAAACCAAACTTCATTTGACAAGATGTTAACTTCAATTCCCACCATCCATACAACTTAAAGGAATCAGCTAATGCCTACAGCAAGGTTCCGGCCGATGAAGGCATTTTGACCAGCCCACGAGCCTGATTACCAATGACTCTATTTTTAACATGAGAGACGAGGCTTTCGAATTAGACTAACTGCCAGTTATCTTTCATGAGACTTATTTTACCAAGTTGCGTTGCATACATTTAATGTCAAATAATGGATACATATTTGTTATGACCCTTGGCTACATTAAAAGATAACAGAAGCGAAAGGAACGATAAAGTGAAAGAGGCCAGGGAGGGACTGACATGCGAGGTAGCAGAAATCTAAAGACAGTTAAACATATGCGCATTATACATACATGCCTCATGAATATGTGGATGATACCGCATGTGTACGTACGTAAGTGTATATGTTTGCAACTATTTGTACTCGTATGTATCGGTATATGTGCTTCGTTTTTGTTTAATGTGTGTGTGTGTGGTTCGTTTGTGGAACAATTTTCAATAACAGTTTCAAACCTACACATCATAATTTCATCCATTTCACTTTGGTTGATTTTTTTCACTTTGAAGTATTTTGACATTCCTTGAGGAAAAGTAATTTTTGTTAGGTGTTTTTTTAATTTTAGATTTTCTTTTGTTTTTCTGATTTCTCAATGTTTATTTTCATTATGGTTTTAAATATTTAGGTTGACAGGGATCTGCATATGTAATTTTCTTTAATTTTTCATTAATGACCTTCGTCCGGCCCGCGACCCGTCATTATAATATGATCTGGCCCGCGGGGTCGAATGAGTTGCCGACCCCTGGCCTACAGCAATGGGCAAAAATAATAAGTGGTGACCTAGACACATGCCAACTGGAAATGATCAGCACCAAAAGTACCCTTTAGAATAACAATATTAATTTCTGCCAGCAGAAACAAAAGGTCAAGAAAGAGGATGTTAAAACTGTCACAGTTTGTCTCCCTTATGTCAAGGGAAGAGATTAAGATTTGTAGTCTAAACAAGATCAAGATAACATTCAGAAGCAGCTCAACTGTATGGAAATATTAGAAACAGAGGAACAGTTATTGCTGTGAATCCTTTGGCCATAGAGCCAGAAGTTCCCAAACTTTTTTTCTCTGGAACACATTTTCAGAATGAAAATTTGCTCACCAAATTTTATGTGATAAAAAGTACATTTAAAGTAAGAGGGAGGTTTAAAGGGAGATAACCGCAGATTCAAAATCAGAACATTATCATTGATAACTTTCTCTTCCAATTTGCGGAGCCTAGTTACTATATTCTTAATACTTGATATAATGCAAAAATATCACAATGATACAATCTGTCAATAATTATTTATAATATTTATACTGGGACTCATACATGCAATTGCAAGTCATCCATAATAATATTTTGAATTTTGAAATCATATTTATTTTTGACATATGAATTTTTTAAAACCGTTTCTAAATTATTGTCTTTCAATCATTGTGCCTCACCTGCTATCCTCTTCTGCTGCACCATTTGGAAACCACTGCCATTGAGCATAATAACCAAAACCTTGTGATATACAGTACAGTTCAATAAAAGTGACTCACCTTATCCTTTGAATTTAGCTCAACTTTCGTTTCATCGGAGAAGAGAACATTCTCCCAGTCTTCTATGGTGAAATTTTTGTAATAGTGAGCCCATTCAAGTCTCTTGGCTTTGCTTATTAGCGGCTTAAACCTTCATGTACAAGATTTGTAGCCATGTTCTAACAGCCACCGACGAACTGTTGAAGAGGCAAGACTAACACCTTGCTCTTTGCTTAGACTGGCTGTAATTTCTTGGCTATAGTCCTATTCTTCACAACTTTTCTCTTGATTACCCTGACAGTTCTATCATCAATCTTTTTCTTTCGTCCCCTTGTTTCCTTCCTTGGAGCAGGAGTGGCATCATTATGTGCCCTAAGCACTCGAGAGACAGTTTATTGCAAGGTTATAGCAATTTCTGCAATTTCTCTTGTAGACTTGCTTGTTTTTGAGAGGGCAATGGTAGATACCTTAAGTGGTTCTGATGCGTGTTTGTACCCTTTCATCTGGTTAGTGACTTTCAAGCTGTTTTTATACTGTATGAGGCTTTCTGGAATATTCTGGAATACTCTGTTCTAGAATTCTCTAGAATATTGTTCTGAGTATATTGTAAAATAGTTTTCAATATTTTGTCAAAAGCTCTTTAAATTTACCAGTTTAATCATTTGAATGCGATATCTGAGTCATTTTTTTTTGCACAGAGTTTTTTCCTGAATCTCATTTATAACCAAATTTATAATTATCAATAGAATACCAAACGTTTTTCCTAGGTGGTCTGGAAGGGGTTTTTATATTAATAAGATTAAAAATTATTTTAAACCCAAAAGCAATAGACAAAAAATATTTTTAGTAAAAAAAAATCAAGTGAGTCACTTTTATCAAACAGCACTGTATAATAAAAAAGTTGAAGATAATAGTTTTATTCCTGTTTTGCTCTAATTCAGAGCAAGAAATTGCAAGGTATTAACTGTTTAAGTGTTGAAATGAAACTCATACAAGTAGTGAAAAATGCCCTAGAGTGTCATTTCTGAACAATTTCACTCTTGAGAACACAATTTTCACAAATGTTTAGACCAGTCTGATGTAATAATTATTGATTACACTGTTATTAAGTGTCTTTTCCTTCAAGACTACCTATATGACATTCAAACCACTACTGGACACCAATGTTTAACTTTTATTGAATTCTTTCCATAAATCTTGACTGATTCATATTGGTGTCAGAACCAAAGACTTTCAAGTAACAATGTACAATTCTTGAATGACAAAAGGAACCAGAAAAAAGAGACTTTAATAAATGGTATTTGTTAACAAAAAAACTTGCTTTTGTGGGTCAATCCAAATTCTTAGTTTGTGAACATTTTACAATACAGCTACTTTGCCTTGCATATATTGTTTGCTTTATTTTTTGGCCTGTTCTTGTAATTTCAAACTTTGTCAATTGTGTTTGTTGGACAATTCTGTTACTTATTTTGCATTTGAGTATGAATAAAGGGTATTTCTTAACAACATTTGAAAAATCTTTTGAAACAATTTCTTTTGTTGTCCCCTAAACGTTTGAAGACACACCTATCTAAATGCTTTCCTTATGATCCGTAATTACCCTGAAGGCGACAGAGGTTGGATTCAGAATAGACAAAACACTAACACAGGCAGATATCAAAAAACTAAAGTGGGTTTTAAAAACTAGTGCTGACAACTGTGTCAGTATCGTACCCACCAAAAATAATAGGATTATGTATGAAGTTTTATCCCAGTTCTGTTTTGATTCAAAGCAAGAAGTTGCAAGGCATTAACTGTTGAAAACGCACCTACCTAAATGTTTTTCTCATGATCCTTAAAATCATGATGGCTACAGAGGTTGGATCCAGAACAGATGAGACCTCACTTTGTTGCCAGCTGGACCAGAACCAATACTAGAATTTCAGATTACTGGGCAAATGTACTAGCACTAAACCAATAATCATTATCCCAACATGCACCAAATTAAAAGAGAAAAATAGACAAGATACCCACTTAAAAAAAAAAAGATATGCTTATAATTTTTCTTAATGCCTCAAACAAAATAAAACCAAAATATTTCACTAAGATAGTGTGATTATTTACATTGTTTGAACTGTTGTCCTCATCTTTGTTGCTATATTCACAATGTTTCGGCCATTGTATGAATTGTATGAATTCTTGGGACTTATAAACTTAATGTGTCAGTAACCTTTTTTACCAGAGTTCATATTACAATTTTTTGTTCTTATTATTGTTTTTTTCTCGCACTCCTAAGTACTGGTTCCCATATTGTATTCATTTCTATGCTTGGTTGGTGTAGGAGATTTTTTGTGGCCTAACATATGTCCTGATTTCCTAAGTTTTTCCAATGATGTTTATTATTTCAACCTCATATATGGTCATCTATTCCTGATTTTTCTACTTCTCATGTTACAGCTTTATGATTTTCTTGCTGTCTTAAGGGGGTGGATTGTTTCTCTTTTATATTGATTACCACAGCTGCACACAGGATGGCATACACACAGTCCTTAATCATGGTCTCTGCTATAGGAGGGGGGGTGTCTTACTTGGAAGAGGTGTCTGCAAAGCGTTGAATTGAAATATGAATATGGCAGCAAAGATGAAGACAACAGTTTGAACAATGTAAATAGTATACCTCATCTCAGAAATATAGACAAAAATATTGTGCTTGCAAATTTTGAAAAAAAAAAAAAATAAAATAAAATAAACAAATTTAAGGTAAAATTTTCATTTTAGTCTTCAAAATAGGACCAATAATCTAGAATTAGTAAATCAGTGAACCTACAAAGAACAAATAGAAACTGATAATAATTTGAAAATTAAGCTAAAATTGTTTCATTTTATTTTACAGAAAATGTATTCACTTTCACTATATAAAAAAAAATGTAAATAAATTTTCAATTTAACTCACAAATCCCAAAGATTAAAAAATATATGGTAGATTATTGCCAGCCATGGCAGTAAATTAATGACCATTTAAAGGCAAACTAGATACTTTTTTAAAATTTTATTTATTTATTTTTTTACAAAGATGTCCAAAATTTAAAGAAGTAAAATATATCCAGTTAACTTTGGTTTTTGGAATTTGAAATCAGTTTTTTTTCAAGAATATGCTTCAAAACAACAGTTGAGCCAAAAGACATTTGAACTTACAGTTTTGACAAAATACAATGAACAAGTGTTATTAATATACTCTTAAAGAATATATGTGAAAAAGATTTAAACTGTGAAATATCCATTGATGAAACCAGTCTGATTTAAAATGGGATTCAGCTGCTGATGTTCATTCAGCCAAAAATTAAATTTTTGTTGCATCAGACAGCAATACTACATGAAATGGACAAGGCAGACCTTTTTAATTTGCTTGCACTTTGAATTTGATGGGCACAGTAATATGAAACCAACTGTTTCTTAAAGATAAGACATTATCATACTAGTAAAAAAAAAGTGTTTCAAAATACAGTTATTACTTTAAAATATCAATACCTTCTTGTTAATATTTACTTATAAGACTATAACAACCTGTGAGCCAAGGACAATGCAGTATTTATTATTTACAACTGCATAAAGTTTTATTATTTATCATTTTATAAAGAAATGAATCTGAACAGAAATGTTTTATTCAAAAATTAATAAAAAATCTACAAAATTGAAAAATAAGTGAATAAAGTATAATGCAGTATTTATTATATCAGATTAATTCTTGTTTTAATTTTCCTATATTTTTATAATTGTAATCTAGGTTCAAGGATGTCAACAGAAACTGAAACTCCAGAAATTATAGGTTACCCAGTTTCACACTAATTTTGAAAACTTTTTTTTTTTACATCCTTTTCATTTTTATAAAAGTGCTTATAAGATCTGCCAATTATTTGTCAGCCAAGTGCTGACCGATGAAGAAATCTTAAATTAAGAGTGGACACTATGCACTTTATCTACAGTAATTGGTGAATCTGTTTGAGCATATTCTTTACATGTATAGGGTTTCTAACTAGTATATGTTTGCATATTTTATTAGTATTGAACTCTGTGAAAAGTTTTAACCACCTACTATATATAGATATGGTTTTTTACCAGTATATGTCTCCATGTGATTACTTAACTTTGAACTTTCTAAAAGCTTTGCACTACACATTCTCCAAGATTATGTGTAATGCATGTTTAATTAAATTTGTGCTCTGAGTAAATGATGAACGACACTTCACAAAATATGGTTTTTCAACAGTATGTGTTCATGTATGATGTTTTAGCATTGAACTCGATGAAAGCAGTGCACCACACACATCATATATGGTTTTTAACCAGTATGTATACGCATATGACTTTTTAAACCAGAGCTCTGAGAAAATGCTGAACCACACACTTCACATGAATATGGTTTCTCGCCAGTATGTATGCGCATATGATTTTTTAAACCAGAGCTCTGAGAAAATGCTGAACAACACACTTCACATGAATATGGTTTCTCACCAGTATGTGTTCGCATGTGAAGTTTTAACTTTGAACTATATGAAAACTTTGCACTACACATTTCACATGAATATGGTTTTTCAACAGTATGTGCTTGCATGTGACTTTTTAAACACAAACTGTCAGAAAATGCTGAATCACATACTTCACATGAGTATGATTTCTCACCAGTATGTGTTCGCATATGATTGTTTAACATTGACCTTTGTGAAAAGGTTGCATTGCACATTTCACATGAATATGGTTTTTCACCAGTATGTATTCTCTTATGTCTCTTTAGTTTTGACCTCTCAGAAAATGCTGAACCACAAATTTCACATGAGTATGGTTTCTCACCAGTGTGTGTTCGCATGTGATTGTTTAACATTGAACTTTGTGCAAACTTTGCACGACACACATAACATGAATATGGCTTTTCACCAGTGTGTGTTCGCATATGAATTCTTAAATTCGAGCCATCAGAAAATGCTGAACCACATACTTCACACGAATATGGTTTCTCACCAGTATGTGTTCGCATGTGAGGTTTTAATTGTGAACTCACCGAAAATTTTGCGCTACATACATAACACGAATATGGCTTTTCACCAGTGTGTATTCGCATATGAATTCTTAAATTTGAGCCATCAGAAAACACTGAGCCACATGCTTCACATGAGTATGGTTTCTCACCAGTATGTGTTCGCATGTGACGTTTTAACTTTGAACTTTCTGAAAACTTTGCACTACACAATTCACATGAATATGGTTTTTCTCCTGTGTGTGTTCGCATATGACTTCTTAAATTTGAACTCCGAGAAAATGATGATCCACATACTATACATGAATGTGGTTTTTCACCAGTATGTGTTCGCATGTGACGTTTTAACAATGAACTCAATGTAAACTTTGCGCTACACAATTCACATGGATATGGTTTTTCACCAGTGTGTATTCGTATATGACTCGTTAAACCTGAGCTCTGAGAAAATGTTGAACCACATACTTCACATGTGAATGTTTTCTTACCAATGTGTGTTTGCATTTGGCATTTTAAACTTGAGCCATACATTTTACATATTTTTTTAATCAATGTGTACACATTGATCTTATTTTCCTAAACTGTATGACAATGCTGAAACATAAATGCAAATAGAATGTCTGAACAGAATGTTTCATCCTATGAATTGTATTTGTTCATCTCTGAATATTTTGAACCACACTCTTCAGATCAGTATTTTTTTTTCTCCAGTGTGTGTCTATATGTAAGTTTCAAACTGTGAAAAATCCAATTCTTCTTCAGAGGGATATGAATTGTTTCAAGGGTGTGCTTCCAAGTTAATCTATGTAGGGTGATCCCTTTTTATGAAAATACAATCTGTAAAAGAAAATAGAATAATATCAGTGTCTTATTAGAAATTTATTTTTAATTTGCGTTCTAAAATACAAACATATTTAAAAAATGCTTACTGTTGTAGATTTTTTCCAGTTTCTAAGTTATTAAACAGAAATTCAAAAAATCTTAATATTATGCATTTTCATATTCAGTCAGGTTTTTGTCACCCTTACAGGAAAACATCACAGAATGCATTCAATTTACAATGTAGGAGTTTCAATAATTTATAATATTAAAATACTATAAATTCATAAATTGGAATAAAATGATTAAAAAAAATTCCACAATTGTTAACAGTAAGTTTAAAGTAAAGCTATAAAACAGTGGCAGACAAACTACAGTCCACAGGAAACAGCAGGCCCTGGGGTGGACTTGAGTGTAGATTGAGAAAACATTTGAAAGTAATTTATTTAATGTATTATTTGATTTTTGTCTAATCACTTTCTCTTCTTTTTTTCTTTTTTTAGTGAATTGAAAAGGGGTGATGTTTCATCAGAACAATGTATGACCCCACACAGCAAGAATCATGTCACAAAAGATTGAAGAACTTGGTTGGGAGAAAATTCCTGATCCACCTTATTCTCCCGATCTTGCTCCTTCAGACTACCATTTGTTTCGTAGCTTACAGAATCATTTGGAAGAAACAGATTTTATAACACAGGAAGAAGTTAAAACTGACATTTGTGAGTTCTTCGAATCAAAGCCAAAAGAATTTTACAGTAATGGAATTAGTAAGCTTGTTAATAGATGGAAGGAAGTCATAGATAATCAGGGAAAATACATTGTTGATTGAACCTGTAATTAAATGTAACATTTGGTCACTTGTTTTCTTTATTCAAAATTCAGACAGAACTTATGGGATGACCAGATAGAATAAAAGCTTTAAGAAAGACTTTTGATTTTTAAAAATTTGTTTTAAACCTTAGGTATCATGTTCTTTGTTTGGTTTGGTTTGTTTTACAACATATGTACCTTAATGGGTTATTTAATGTCAAAAAGATTTTTATTGCTGGAAAATTTTTTTTCTTCGAAAATGTTTTGCTGGTATTATTTTTTTTTCCAAAAATCTATTGCTGGGAATAATTTTTTCATAAAAAATTCATTGCTTGTATTAGAACCTATTTTTACACTTTCATAGTGTTTTGACCCCAGTTTGGGAGTTAACTATTTGCCCATAGTTGGGACCCTAACAGGTGCTACCACCCCGAGTCAGGGTGGACTTGGGAACACTAGCAATTAAGAGATGGTTCCATGCTCCTCAAAACCTCCTAATCAGAAACTTTGCTGTTAGATGTAGTTTGTTGTCTTACTCAGGCATTTTTTTGTGGCGGTCCCTCAATTAAAACATTTTTTTCTTTGTAACACAGATTTTGGCTCTTCTATTTGTCGCAAAAGTAGAAAAAGTCTAAGAAATCACTTTTTAAATTTTTAATTAATATTTTTTGACTAGCTCTGTGATAATTCATTTGACTTTACCATGTTGAATATCTATTTTGTAAAGAATTTTCAACTCATCGTGTCAAATTATTAAAATAGTAATTTATATTATTTTATATTATATCATATTTATATATTAAGATACTATTTAAGTATGGAAGGAGTAGGATTGCTTATATCAGGTGACTTTTGTTAAAAGTATTAGGTTGGTGCAAAAATAATGTCGTTTTCTCACATAGTAACATAGGTGAGAAAACGACATTATTTTTGCACCAACCTAATAGTTTTAAAGGTTTTGGAAAAATTCTGAAACTAAGTTTAATATTACTTGAGAAAAGTTATTTTATAAGGTAAGGAAAGGTTACTTAACAACTTTTATGTGGAAGAAAAAAAGAGAAGAAGCAATATTATAGAAGTAATAAGTATGATGAAGAAGAGAAAACTAAGAAACGTTATAAAATTAATAAATGTGAAAAAGAAAAGAAAAATTTATTACGAACTTTTGAATGTGCAAAATGTTTCATGAAAATTATTGATATCTCTGTTAAAAATAATAGCAGACAACCAAAGGTGAGTAAACTGTTTAAATATTTTTTGTTCAGTTACACAACAGTAGGTACATCCAATACTTTGCTAAAAAAAGAGCATACCCTGATGAAAAAAAGCCCTAAATTTGATTAGCCCATATTTTTATCATCTAAAGGTTTATATTACTATTAAGAGGAAAGACGAAAGTATTTTTTGAATATTTAAAAAAATTTTTTTAATCCTTTCTACCACATCCGAAATTTTAACTAAAAATCTTTTTTGAGTCAGCAAAATCTGCATAAAATCGATCATGCCATAAAATTTTGCATCACTCGACAGGTGATGAATGAAATACTGACAGATTCCGTGAGGATAATTTGTTCTACAGAAAGAGAAAAGTAAAATTATTTAGATTTAAGTGAACAAATTATTTACCTCGTTATTTTTAAGGAAAACTTTCAGGGCTCTAATTTTTCTTTTTGTTTTTTGTACTTAGCTTTCACCTTTACGTTTACGATGCCTTAAGGAAAATATATTATAAAGAAATTAAAATAAGACCGTTAAGAGTTAGATTAAATTTCATAAGAAAGGTATCTAATTAATTTTATCAGAAGTGTACATAAAATACTATAATATTATGTACATTTATTACATTTTACTGTGTTATTTGTATTTCCATTCATTTTATTATTAATTTTGATATTTCATTTATGGAAAAATATCATAACTGAGATTAATATTAAAATAAGATCATATAAATTTCATAAGATGATACTGATACTTGTAGGTACCCTTCTCAGTTGAAATTGAAAAATCAAATAAACTTCTCCACACATGTTTTGCAAAAGTAAAGGCCTTAACAGCTGTGAACAATGCTTAAATCAAATAACACAACTTAATTGTATTCTGGTTGGTCTTCCGTACTTTATAATTACAGCCCGATTATAAACACAAAATTACATTTTTTAATTACTGTGGGTCTTCTGATTAGTCAAAACGATACAACTTAAAAAGATCTATCTCATAAGGGCACTTACAAAAGTGGATGCAGCTTTTAACTAACTTTATAATATTTTAACAACTTAAATGTAAAAATCTATTATAATTAAAAAATAATTGTATTAAAAATTCATTTTTCATCAAAAAATATTTTGCTTTCAGAAAATATTGTCCATATTCATAAAAACAATAAAGGAAATAAAAGCATTTGAAATTAAATAATATATTTGTTTTATTGAGTTTTGTATGTTACAATTCAGAGCTGATTTTGAGGTTGGGGGGAGGGTCCAACTAAAAACAAAAAAAAACATGATTTGCATTCCTTAAAGCCTTGTGTTTTTAACTATTGTAATTAAATTACTAAAGTGGACTCGATCGAATTTCTAAATATTTTAGTTATGGAGGGGTAATAAATATTTCTGCTATGACTTTAAAAGATAATTTCGATCATCTGTGAATACTTTCTGAAAGTTTCATTAACATCCGACAATTATTTTTTTATTTTTGCAAGATTTTCCTAATTAATGTGTGTCATACAAAAAAAAAAAAAAAAAAACGTGCTAAAAATTGTATATGTTATTTTACTAGTTCCAGTGATACAAAAAAGAGAAACGAGGTTTTTTAAATTGAAAATTCAGATTGTTCTAAAAAGAAAAAATTTTATAAAAATAATTAAAATAAACTTTGATCTTTACAAACATTTATTAGACGATAAAATTTTGTTTTCGTCAAGTTTGGCGTTTTTTCATCATACTATGCTTTTTTTTTTTTTTTTAGCGATCTCGTGGAGGTAACTAAAAAAAACTTTTTCACGATAAAACTTTGTTTGGGGCCTTTTTTCATCATGCTATGTTTTTTTTTTTTTTTTTTTTTTTTTTTTGCTAATTATTGGACATAATATTTTTTTTCTTACTCTTACAAACTCCCTCCCTCAAAAAATTTATTTTATACTTTCAAATTTGATAAACTTTCTAAGTGCGAAATTACAGTTTTTATAAATACTAGATTAGAATTTAAAAAACATATCGCCAGTTTGTGTTTTCAAATTTTCATCTAGACTAAATAAAACGAAATGCAAACTATTTTTTATTGGTAATTAAGTTAATAAAAACCTCTAAAAGATCTTTCGCTGTTTTCAAAAAGGAATTGCATGATTTCAAATCATCATTTAGAAATCGGACAAAAGACCATTTATTGAAATTTTATTTACAGTTCGGACTATTGTCGTCGTTATCACAATATAGTCCGATTATATGAGGTACAAATAAAAAAAAAATGACAACTCAGAAACTGAGACGTATATTGAAATTTTAATAAATTGTCTATAGCGAAGAAAATGGCGACTAACCTCATCAAACCAAGCGATAGTGTGCACCCGCCGGAAAAGAGAAATTTATGGCGTGAAACTTCTTATTTATATATAAGAACGTCATGCATAGTTTTTGGGGTCACACCTCAACCAATCACTGACTTCTCGACCTAGATATAAACAAGTGCCGCACATGGCCGATCAGTTAACAACACTATTTGTCGTTTGCATTAGTTTTTTTTTGTAGATATCTTTTTTTTTATTATGAAAATTGGGGATATATTTTGTTTAGATTTTTATCGACCCAGCCCTCCACAAAGATTGTATAGGATTAGGAATTCCTAGAGCAAACGTTGCATTATGCATGGTGTCAGCGTAAGGCAGTGTTGTGTTTTTGGTGAAAGGAAGAACAATTGGGTTAATAATATCGATAAGACGTCACAGGTGATGACCAGCCTCCCCTTATTTTGCCCTTGGAGTACATTTATACATAGTGCAATAAATATTTGGCTCTATCTGTCGTTACCTGACGGGAAGGAGGATTTCCCAAGACGGGAAAAACTGTTCGATTTTTAATCGACCCACTTCATAAAACTCTACTTAAAGTACTACAATGCTCTCTAATTTTTGAGGAGTACGTTCTCTTTCTACAAATTTGTAAATCCAAATAGAAAACGTTATACTTACTTCTTTTTGTTTATATTCACCTGATTTTTACTCTTGAATTTAAAAAATGATATATTATAAAATAAAAATAAAAATAAAATTAAAATGTATGCGTTTTCCGGTTTTATGTTCTTAAATTTTAAAGTTACAAAATGATTGGGAAGAGCGAAAAAGAAGGGAGATAAGTAAGTACTTCTTAAACTGACAGTCACAAAAAACATTTATCAGTGTGGGTCCCGGTAGATTAATCAAAATTTATATTTGATACCCCTAAAACTGATGTTATTATTTTGGCAAAATTAAACCTTCTTGCTTGCATTTAAAAAAAAGAAAAAAAAAAAAAGGACGGTTTTTCTGATGACACAGCCCTCCGCAAATGCTTGTTTAGTTTACATTACAATGTAAAAAAAAAATTTGTAACTGTATGCAATAAAGGTCGCATGGTACTTTGTTCACATATTTTTATAATTTTTAATGTAAAGAAAGTTTACATTAAAAATATGTGAACAAAGTACCATGCGACTTTTTTACCAAGATTTATTATAATTTTTATAAAGAAATTTGAAAATAATTGTTTTATTCAAAAATTTACAAAATGATCTCCGTATGTGAACCGGTAAATTTTCATTTTAACACCAGAGCGTCATTTACTGCTGAAATTAGTATGCGTTTCCGTAAAGCGATTTTTTTTTTTTTTTTTGTACTTAATTTAAGAATAAAGTTAACTTTCAAATATATGTTAACTTCGACAAATAAAAGCATAACAAAAAAAAAAAAAAAAACACCTAACCCTAATTTGAAAGTTAACTACAAGGAATTACTGTGAAGGGAGTAAATAAGCCAAAATTTATATACGTCCACCGACAGGATTCAGCACTTAATTACTTATCAATAAGCCGGTAAGGGATGACAAAAAGAGCGAGAAGAAGTTCGATGTTTTTCTGGTTGTTAACATCCAAAAAGGTAGGTTTCTTTATCTAATCGTTGATTTGAGTTCAGCATATACATTTGCATAGAAATATAAGACTATTTTGGAAAAATTTGAAGGGATAATAGCGCTCGGGTGTTAAAATGAATAAAAATTTACCTGTGAACCAAATCCAATGCAAAATTAATTATTTAGCATTTTTATTTTATAAATAAATAATTATTAGGTTGTTACATTTCCTTCAAATCAAGGAAAAAAACAACATTTGATGACGTTTACAAAGTAGGAGCAAGTTGAGGCATAAAAAAAAGAAAGGAATTTTGTTTTTACTCTACAAATTGCCATTTTTTTTTTACACCTCAACTTGCTCTTTCTTTGTAAACGTCATCAACTCGTTTTTGTTTTTTTTTCCTTGATTTGAATTCTTAAGTGTTTCTAGTTTCTTTGGACTGTTTGACTCAAATTAAGGAGTGACCAAGGCTGGCAACTCCTAGTCGAAATATTTCCATAAATCATTCATTGGAACTACAATTTTTTTCTTTTAATTCAGAAATAAAAGCTGTTAAACAGTTATTTCAAGCCTTGCGTTTGTTCATTCCACTCTCACTGCCAAGCATGCACACATGCAACTGGGAAAAACTTTTACAATGCAATAATTGAATAAATTTCAACTGAAAATTTACAAATAAAGTAATTTTATTTTGGAAAAAAACTGGTAGGCATCATCTTGTGGGAGAGTTGTTTGCATCACACAGGAGCAAATTGAAGCTCATCCCAAAGGACATTTATACATTGAGTCCTGTAACAGTCACTGGAGTTTCCAGTTTTTGAGTTACTATACTTATAGTACAGCAGCATTAGTAATTATGGGAATTTATTTTTTTATTTTCATAATATATAAAAATAGACATTTATCACATATATACATACGTGTTTAGCTGTAATTTTCAGCCAGTCTGCTAACACATGATCCTTTACAATTAAGGAATCTACATGTTTCTTTCTTTTAGCTACTGCTGGTGTAAGAGGCAACATGGTAAATATCTGCTCCTACTAAGTCTGAAATTCTCCTCTAAGACACAATGTGTCCATTTAGTATTTCTTTGAGTTTATTCCAAGTTGTAGTTTCTGTTTGAAAAGTTTTTTCCTTGTTTGTGCATTGCTTAGAAATGTATTTCCCCTTTTGAGAGATATATTTCTTTTTTTTTTTTTAATACAGTTTGAATGAAGCAAGAAGAGAAAATAGAATGTCATTTACTTCATGGTGGGATAGAAGTGTCGACAGGCAGCGATTTCTTTTATAGAAAGATATTGTGAAAAGAGACAAATTATGTGAAGGAAGAAAAGTTATAAAGCTTGACCAAAAATAGAAGTCAGCGATTTGATCAGAGGCCCTGCTGCTGGATGAAGTTTATCGTCATACCCAGGAGTGTAGTGAAATCCGAACCCGAGTCTCATGGTCGTAATGCCAACATTCTAAGCACTCGGCCATGTAATAGTAAATATCGTTATATTTTCGTATGTGAGAGTTAACATTATCATATTATCATAAGTGATATTAAATATTATATTATTTTAGCAATTATTACATCATTATTAAGCAACATATCAATTTACCTGATAAAACTTTATATATTTTATGATACAAAGTGTGACCCAATAGTTGGGAGCATTTCAATTTTGTATGAAAAAGGAAGAAAGAGATTTAAGAGTAAGGAAGGACAAGAGAGATCCTGAGAGAATTTTTATTTTTTGAACCACAACTGTGTATTTCATAAATAAAAGGATAACATCAGTATAAAGTGTTAAAAGATTTTTTTTCCCTAGTAGGGAATTGAAGAAGTGAGAACATCACCCTTCTTATCTCAATTATAGAAAAAGGTGCATACAGAAGCAAAAATGACTAATAACTATGTGAAATTTAAAGGAACTAACATTTATTATATAGACATGAAACACAAAGAACAAAATACAATTTTAACAAAAAACTTGCACAAAATCCACCTTTTAGGCTTTTCCTACATGTTCCTTTACAATTAAGGAAGCTACACATTTCTTTTAGCTACTTCTGGTATAAAAGGCACCATGGTAAATATCCTAAGTCTGAAATTCTCTAAGACATCAGTTCTTGAAGTTTGTTCCAAGTTGTTAATGTTTTAGTTTGAAAAGTGTTTTCTTTGTATATTTCTTTAAAATTTTTAGATTTTTTTTTGAATTGATAAGTAGATGTTTTTTGGTCTAGAGGTCCAATTAATGAGGCTAACTATAGTAGCCTCATGAAATAAAAATTATTACCTATGGAATTTTAAGTGTTTGATATTCATTACTTAATAATAATTTTACTCTGTCTCTGAGATAGGATATAGATCTAAGGAGAGCTCTATCGGAAATTCCAGACAGATTATCATTTTATTATTAGTAATATATTTCTTTAAAATGTATTTTGTGTTCATTTCCCCTTTTGAGAAGAATATTTGTTTCTTTTTCTTCTAGTTCTCAATGTGTGTTTCATAAATAAAAGGATAACATCAGTATGAAATGTTAAAAGGAATTTTTTTCCCTAGGAGGGAATTGAAGGAGAGAGAACATCACCCTCCTTATCTCAATTATAGAAAAAGGTGCATACAAAATAAAAAATGACTAATAACCATGTGAAATTTAAAGGAACATTTATTATATAGACATGAAATACAAAGAACAAAATACAATTTTTAACAGAAAGCTTGCACAAAATGCACCTTTTTAGTAAAGGTAAGTTAACAGATCAAAATAAGAATTATAGGTTCTTAACAAGATTTACAATTCAATCATCAAACAATGGAAAAAAACCTTGAGAAGATAATAAAAGAACTTTGAAAATACTGTTTAAAAAGGTGCACCCACCTAAAAAAAAACAAAAAAACCGAAGGGCTTTGGCAAATTCACTTGCGTTACTAGGATTTTAACAATTCTATTCACAGGTTTCACTTATCAAATGAAAAAATTTACTAATTTCACTATGAGTGTTTATTAAATTCTGATAGAGAAATAAGTCAATTTTGAAGTGCTTGGGATATATGGAGATGAATTTATCAAATGTAAGTTGGAACAAAAATAATTAACATTATCTTAGAGTCAGCCATTGTTTTGTATGAAGTTGTTAAATGCTAAAGAAAGGTTTTCACCCCAAAACTTTGGCTTGTCTTCTGCTACTTTTTATTAGTTTCTTTATTTCAGTTTAATTCCTGAAATTTAAAGAACTGAGAATTCTTTTTGATGTTCTCTTAGATATAACTAAGGAAATACATATAAAAAAAGATGTATTGGCAGTCATTCTTTTTTGCAGGAAATTGCTAAAGAAAGGTTTTAGCCGTAAACCTTGGCAATCATCAGCTACTTTTTATTAGTTTCCTTATTTCAGTTTAATTCATGAAATTTAAAGAACTTAGAATTCTTTTTGATGTTGTTCTATAGATTTAACTGGTGAAATTCATATCCAAAAGATAATTAAATATTTTTCTTCCTTTTCATATTAGAATGACCTAAAGCTGAAACTTCATTTCAAGTGATTCATTATACAGTTGGACAGTGTATAATGAATTTCAATTATGATAAATAAATTTCATGATAGAAAAAGGAGCATACAACATTTATTACATTGACATTAAAAAACAACAAATTACACAAAAAAGCTGTGAAGTGGGGGTTGCTTTTAGTAATAGAAAAGCCATTTGGAAGTCCATCTTTGACAGTTTTGCTTTTATGTTTTTTACTATTTGGATCATTCATTTCATGAAACCATTTGATTGTGGGTATCTCAGGCTGGATGTGATTTGCGTGAATTCCCAGTCAGTGGGAAAATTGAAGAATTCACATGGCAGGAAATATCTGGAATTGTCTGTGTACAGGAATTCTGGTATGCCATGAATGGCAAAAATTTCTTTGAAGTATTCAATGCCATTTGCACTTGTGACAGTCTTCATTTTCTTGATAAATGGTATTTTGTTGTATTGGTCAGCAACAAGTAAAATTTGTTGACCATTAAAGTCAAAGATGTCAGCTGTAATATATTGGAATGGTCTGCTTGGGTGTTCGTTAATGATTATTGTCTTTTCGTATTTTCTCTGGTGCTCATTGTATATCTCACGTGACCTTACCACTTTTGCAATGTCTGCTTATTTCTCTCCAATAAACACTATTTCTTGTTTTTAGTTGACATTTTTTTCATTCCTTGATGTACATCATGAATTCTTTAAAGGATATTATTTTGCATACTTTTTGGTAATGGCTATGCATTCACCTTTAGTCACCAAATCCATTTTGTACTGATAGACATTCTTTCAATGACCAGTAATTTTTTTTTTTTTAAGCATTTCACCCCAAGCAAGGCGGGAAGCCACTAGGATGCAAGGGGTTACAGAAAATTTAGAGCAAGGTCCGATAGGAGTGATAGAAGAAAGAATGAGGGTAGTGGATAGATCAAGGCAACTGGAGATGTCGATTGACATTACACTTGAATAGCTGGAGATTATAGCTCACAGGGAAACAGTAATAGGGAAGGGAGTTCCACAGGCGAGAGGTGCGAGACATGAAGCTATTAGAGTAGAAGAGACGGCTACATTTAGAAGTTTCGACAGTGAAGGGGTGAGAGCGGGATGCCAGCCTCGTATGGCGCTTGAACTCATGACGTCTGGGAACCAGCGAATGCAGCTCCTCAGAGCAATTTCCATGGAAGTATTTGTAGAACAGACAGAGGGAGGCGACGGCGCGTCTATGAGAAAGTGACTGTAGACGAGATGCTAGGGCAGGGCCATTTACATTGCATATCCGCCTCTGGAGCCTATCAAGAACCCTGAGGCAAACAGAAGCGGCACCAGACCATATATGGCAGCAATACTCCATGCAAGGGCCAATTGTTGTTTTGTAGATCTGGAGGATCGACTCCGGGGAGAAAAACTTCCTGGCGTGACTCAGGGAGCCAACTTTCCTTGCAGTGGATGAGTCAATTGACTCAATGTATTTATTCCATCTCAGGTCAGCAGTCAATGTGAGACTGAGAAGCCGCAGAGAGTTGCTCTCGAGAAGTTGAGCGTCAGACATTCTAATGGAGGGAAGGGAAGGACCTCTGTGGTGAATAATAGAGAGCAGTTTTGTCTTAGAAGCGTTGAAGTTGACCAGCCAATTCATGCCCCAGTTCACAATCGATTGGAGGTCCTTTTCGAGACGCATGGCCAGGCGAGTTTCTTATAAGTTTCAGTATATCTTTCACATCCTCTGGCCATCCATTTATTATCTCTTATTTTAACATTCTCAACTTTTCATCTTCTTCTTGTAAGTTTATTTGCTTCTATGCTGATATACAAACAGTATTTATTGTTATGTCTATGTTAATTTCTTTGCCTTCTGTTGGCTGTACTCTTAATAAGTAATCTGATATTCTTATTTCTTTACCTGGTTTGTATATAATTTGAGCATTCTATGGTTGTAGCCTTAGCAACATTCTTTGCAATCTTGTGGGTGCATGTACAATGTTTTTGTTCTGTATATTTTCTAATGGTTTGTGGTCTGATTCAGTTTGAAGTTCTTTCCCATATATATATATATATATAAAGGTAAGATAATAGGAAAACTGTACTATTAACCAGCACGTTTTGTCCAATGTGAACTTTTTCAAGGGAAAAGTGAAATTAATTTATTGAAAACAAAGTAACTTTTAACAACAAACAAAATGTCCTTAGCAGCTAGAAGAATTTAGAAAATGCTATTGTATTCAGATTGTCAACTGAAAATTACCTCAAGTACTATCACGTGTAGAAAGATTCAAACATTTTCTTTTGATTTCTTGATACAGTTGTGTACATTGGTTTGGGAGAGTAGTAATTCTGACAGAAAAGGTGATATTGGAAATAAGCCTGGGTGTAGATTAATATTTGGATAATATTCAATGGCGGCATGAATGAAAAATGGACGAAAAAATTAAAGTAAAATCATCCTTGATAATGCCTAAAAGTATAGCCAAAAGTGCTCAGAATTATAAAACATTTGAATAGTTTCTACACACTGTGTCCAAAAAAGAAAACACTTGCTCGAACACAAGAAAATTTAAATAGAAAGCTTAATTGCTGTACCTTGCCTGTCATTTTTAATGAAACATGCATAAATGAAGGATTGCTGCCTAAATACATAATGTGTTTGTGTGAAATCTTTCACAACCAAGCTCTACTGCAAGCAATTCTCTTTCTATGTGTGCATATCTTGATTCTGCATGAGTCAGTCTTTCGCTAACAAATACAACAATTTTGCAATCATTCATTAAAATTTCACCTATGCCTAACATGGTAGAATCTATTTGAATCCCTATCTTTGCATTAGGTTTGAATTAAGCTAGGCAGAGGTTTTCATGAACACACTCTTTCAATTCTTGAAAAGCTTTTTTGTCTATTTCATTCTATTGATTCGAAGTCCTTCCTGAGTAGTAATTTCAGTGGAGCTGTTTTGGAACTAAGTTCTGGTATGAAAGGGCTTAAGTATTGAATCACATGTAGAAATTGCCAAAGTTCTCAGTTTGCAAGTGTAGACTTTGACTTTGTCCCATTTCTCTGGGTCTGGGTGTGTTGTATAAGAATAAAGTGTCACTGCTGACACTGGAGTTTGAACACAGATCACCAGAGAACAAACACAGGTGATCCCATCATTGGATTAAGTGGATCCAATGACCATAGCAGAAATGCAGAAGTAGGAAGTAGCATGACATTTAAACGAATCCCCATTTCTATTCTATCCTCTACATTATTCATTATTTCTACACTATTTCTCTATACTGATCACTATTCAGTGGTTACTTTTTGTGCAAGTATTATCAAGCAAGTACTATTAGTGCAAGTGATATTCGAAGGCATCTAACACTAGTATTGTTCAACGACATTACTATTGTTGTATCTATGGTTAGAAAGTCTCTACTACAATGAGCATTATGAAAGTGACAATGAGTATTCGTTGACATTACAAAAGCAGCAAACTGTTTGTTGGCATCACAAAAAGGTAGGAACCAGTTTCATCCCAAATAAAACAATAAAATTTTATCAGCTTTTGTCTGATTTTACGTGTTTATTGAAAATTAGACCATATCTTCTGGCTGTATCCACTGTTGTTCTTAAATTTTTATCATGTCCTTTGTTTTGCCATGTACACAGATACTGTCAAATAAGCCAATGACTCCTTCTCAATCTGCCAATATTTGTTTTTTTTTTTGTTGATATATGTTCGGTGACATCTCAAGATCAAAAGGACATCTTAAATATCTGTATCTGTCTAAAGGTGTATTGAAGCGTGTGAGTAAACTTGATTCTTGGTGCTTCAGTGAATGTCACTTTACTTTGGTTCATCTCCAGTTTTTCAGTATCTGCAGGAATATTAGTGAAGAACTGTCAAAGATTAGGTTTGACTCCTCTCTGTCCTGGCTATGCTTCTGAAAAACTAAAATCACCGATGTTGCTCATAAACTTAATTAACTGCAACAATACCCATTAACGAGTAAAAATAACAACTTTTATTTATGGTATTATGATTAAGATGATGAATACATAAACAAAAGGGATTTGAAGAGGTTTCCCCATATAAAAAATTCTTGAGCTAGGAGGAAGAGTTTGAATGGGGGTTGCAATTTTAACTAAACAGACCAGTTGTTCAACTATTTAAATGAAGGCAGCTGAGAGAGTTCAAAAAGTGGTATAGAGAACAAGTCTTTAGCCAGTTGAGGCAGCATAGGCATCTGGCAGCGAGAGTGAGCAGCAAAACCAGTTTGATATTACTTCTGCTCTTTCAGTGACTGCTTTATGGAGATGCAAATCCCAACTACACTGCTCTGATTGTCTAGCCAATAATAATGCTTGACCAATGGTCAAGTGTTATACCCAAGAAAGGGGAGGAAGAAAGTACTCAAGAACCCAATATGATTGGTGGCCCAATCAAAATAATGGCCTTGTGTTGTAAGTATTAGAGGGGAAAACAATTGACATCTGAGCCACTCTCTCATTGGTGGTTCAACAGGTGCCAATGTCACCTCCATCTGACTGTATTATATCCCTGATCAAAACAAACCTGACATGTAAAAAGTTACTTTATGTCACTTATTTCAACTAATAATTGTTATCAAAACAACACTCAAGTTCAACAGACCTAAGACTGTACCTAGCGACCAATCCAACCCAAGCTCATAATTTCACCTCTCACACTATACTCCAAAAGTGAAACAAACATGAAAATATTGGATTTTTTGAACATGAGAAATATTTTTTTTACTCAGAAATTAATATCAGATCACCAGTTGACCATTGACTTTATAAATGGTGTCATATATGACTCTTTTAACTTTAAACCCTGTGAAAATGTTCATCTATACAATTCACAGGAATATGATTTTTCACCAGTGTGTATTTACATATGTTTTATTAAGCTTGGACTTTGAGAAAATACCGAACAACATACTCTACATCAGGGGTGGCCAACCTTTTGATTCCATGTGCCAATATTTTGTACAATTAATTTAAATGCGCCACACAAACATTCACTTCCTTTTAGTACGTGTTGTAATATGGACATATTCTCAAGTTATAATAAAATCTATTTATTTGAAAAATATATGCTTATGACCAGGGGTGTATCCTTTTAGTACTTTCGCAAAGGACGTGCAATAAATATAAAATCACTGAAATGAATGAGTAGAAGTGGCTTAGTTTCTTTTCATTAAAAGGATGCAATGCGTCACTTGTAAGTATCCAATGCGCCACTTGTGGCACATGTGCCACAGGTTGGCCATCCTTGCTATACATGAATGTTTTTTCACTAGTATGGGTTCACATGGGATGTTTTAACACTGAACTCAATGAAAATGTTGAGCTACACACTTCAGATGAATGGTTTTTCAGCAGTGTATTCGCATATGTCTTATTAAACTTGAGCTATGAGAAAAAGCTGAACCACATACTTTACATGAATATGGTTTCTCACCAGTATGTGTTCGCATGTGACTTTTTAAAGTTGAGCACTTTGAAAATGTTGCATTACACATTTCACACGAATATGGTTTTTCACCTGTGTGTATTCGCATATGACTTTTTAAACTTGAGTTCACAGAAAATGCTGAACCACATACTTCACATGAATATGGTTTCTCACCAGTATGTATTCGCATGTGCCGTTTTAAGTTTGGACTCTCTGAAAATTTTGCACTACACACTTCACATGAATATGGTTTTTCACCAGTATGTGTTCGCATATGTTTTATTAAACTTGAGCTCTCAGAAAATGCTGAACCACACACTTCACATGAATACGGTTTCTCACAAGTATGTATCTGCATGTGAATTTTTAATTTTGAACTCTGTGAAAATGCTGAACTACACAATTCACATGAATATGGTTTTTCACCAGTGTGTATTCGCATATGTCTTATTAAATTTGAGCTCTGAGAAAATACTGAACTACATACGTCACAGGAATACGATTTCTCACTAGTATGCATTCGCATGTGATGTTTTAATGTTGAACTCTCTGAAAATGTTGAGCTACACACGTCACATGAATATGGTTTCTCACCAGTGTGTATTCGCATATGTCTTCTTAAATTTGAGCTCTGAGAAAATACTGAACCACATACTTCACATGAATATGGTTTCTCACCAGTGTGCAGTCGCATGTGACCTCTTAAATTTGAACTTCTAGAAAATGTTGACCCACATATTTCACATGAATATTTCTCACAAGTGTGTGTTTGCATATGATGTTTTAATGTTGAACTCAATGAAAATGTTGAGCCACAAACTTCACATGAATATGGTTTCTCACCAGTATGTATTCGCATATGTCTTATTAAATTTGACCTATGAGAAAATACCGAACCACATACTTCACATGAATATGGTTTTTCACCAGTGTGTATTCGCATATGGTTTCTTAAATTTGAACTTCCAGAAAATACTGAACCACATACTTCACATGAATATGGTTTCTCACCAGTGTGTATTCGCTTATGACTTCTTAAATTTGAACTTCCAGAAAATGTTGAACCACATACTTCACATGTATATGGTTTCTCACCAGTATGTGTTCGCATGTGACTTTTTAATATTGAACTTCTAGAAAATGCTAAACCACACACTTCACATGAATAGGGTTTCTCACCAGTGTGTATTCGCATATGACTTCTTAAATTCGAACTCCCTGAAAATGTTGAACCACATACTTCACATGAGTATGGTTTCTCATCAGTATGTGTTTGCAATTGGCATTTTAAACTTGAACTCTCTGAAAAAACTGAGCTACACATTTTATAAATGATTTTTCATCTGGATGGACACATATTTTTTTTTTTATCCTGAGTATGAAACTGCTAAAGGACAAATGCAAATATAGTGTCTTTCTATATGTTTCTCCATATGAATTGTTAATATCAAACTCCAAATATTTTGAACTGCACTCTTCAGATGAATATGGCTTTTTTTCTCCAATGTGTGTACACATAAGTTTTGAAATATAAACTGCAAAATATCCAATCCTCCCTTTACAGATGTATGAATTGTCTCCGGGATGTGCTCATAAGTTTATCTTTGTTGGGGATCCCTTTTTCTGGAATTACAATCTGCACAAGAAAATAGCATAGCATTAGTGTCTTTTTAGAAATTTACTTTTAATTGGCAATGTAAAATAAAAATAAACACATTTTAAAACATATTTTCTGCTTAAGATTTTTTCAGCTCTTCAGTCATTAACTACAAATTAAAAAAATATTATTATCAGATATTTTCATATTTAGTCATGTATTTCAATGGTTGTCACCTTTACAGAAAAACCCCTGTGAACATATGTTCCATTTAAGAGGGAAGATTTTAAATAATTTCATAAATACTAAAAAAATTTAAAATACTATAAAAATTTCATAAATTGGAATAAAATGATTTCAGAAATTTCTCAACATAGATAATATAAAAAATAATATGTATGTATGTGTATAGCTGGCCATTTGTATTCAAGGAGACCTGTCTGCTAGGGTGGCTAGCCAAACCCTATTGCAGATGCTTACTCAGGCACATTTGTGTTTATTCAACATTGACAGAGCCCACCTGTAGTTTATACAGCAAATATGCTGAAAAGACCTTAGTTACAGTTTCTGGGAGAGAGTGTGTTATCTATAACTTTTAAGTATTCAGTAATCTTAAAAATTTAAGAAAATATTGTCCATAATCTAATGTTTTATTGAATTTTAGATACTTTCTGGTTTTAAATTTACTATAGTTATTGTAGTGTCATAAATAGGAAAGGTTGAGAACATAGACTAATGTAATTGTTAACTCCTCTTGCTCAGTAAGATAGAGTGCTGTTTAAATAGTCTTAGAGCAGTCCATCTTGTGATGTTCAGCTACTATACAACAGTTATCTCTCTTATTTTCTCAAGATGTTGTTTATGAACTTCTGTTTCTACAAAAATCAGCATTTCTATATACATACAAAAGAATTCAAAATTCTTTTAAAAATATTGGTGTTTGATAATTTGTACTAAGCTTTGACATTAATGATTGGTAAATATATTTCTCACTTAATAATATTATCTAAAGGGTGAAATTAATACACAATTTTAAAAGATTAAATATTTAAAGTTTAATAGGTTATTCTAATTAAAATGTAAAAAAAAAAACTATTCTTGTAAAAATTCATTGTGCATTGAAAAAAAAAAAAATTTCTTGAGACAATAGCGTCCTCATGTTGCTGATAAAAGCAATTAAAAGCTTCTCTAATTAAATAACTAAATAATGTCTTAGTTTTATTGATTTTTTTTAATTTTATGATTCAGAACAGATTTTCAGCAAATTTGTTACTGTTTGAAAAAAAAAAAAAAATTTACATTTCCCAAGAAGTATTGCTTTTAATTAATACAAATATAAAGGGGAACAAAATTTAATTTCTGGAAATTTCATTAATTGGCATGTAACAGATGTAAAATAATATTTCTGTCTGATTTTCTATTAAAAAAAAAGTTTCTAAAATAATTTATTTCTGAATAAGTCCTGAAAGTTTCATTAAAATCTGACAGTTATTTGATTTTTTGAAAAATTTCAAACTTAATGTGTTTTTTACAGCAAAAATTTTCTATACCAATCTTTGCAGCCCTCACTGATGCAGGTTTTTTTTCATCATGCTATGCTCTTTTTTCAGCGAATTATTGGTGGTACCTAAATATTAAAGGGGTGAAATTTTAATTTCTCAAATTTCATAAAATTAAATAAGTGGAGATTAACTAATGAAAAAAAAAAAAAAAAAAAAAAAGGATATATTTACCCACATTTTCTAACAGAACATATTTCAACAATTAATTCATTTGAAAGTCCTGAAAGTTTCATTAAAATCCGACAATTATTTGATCTTTGCAAGAATTTTCAAAGCAATGTATTTTGTTACCCCCCACCACCAAAACAAACAAAAAAAACGTTAAAATTTCCTTTACAAAAATCCTTGCCCCCATGCTCCGCTGATGCAAGAAAGGGCACAAAACTTTTAAAAAAACAAAATTTCTTATCAGTGTAACCCGGATATGAGAGATTTTCTCTGGTCCCAAATTAGAGCCTGTGAATGTAAACAAAATAGACCAAACCCGGATATAAGAGACTTCTTCTCCGGTCCCGACAACTCTCTTATATCCGGGTTACACTGTATTATTTTCCTTCGACATTTAAATTTTCTAATTCGAGTGCGACTAATTTTTATTTTCAACCATCATATGTGAGACAAAAAAAAAAAAAGTTATCACAAGTTAGAAGGATAAAAAAAAATTATTATTTTGTACTGTTATTTACAAATTTCTTAGTGGGACATCAACAGTTTAACAATGGATAAAAAGAAAGATCGCCTATTTTTGTATTTTCATGTCTAGACATCTAGAAATGAAAACGATTTAGGTAATTGAAAATTAATAAAAATCTCTAAAAATCTTTAGTTGTTTTCCAAAAAAAGGAATTGCCTGGTCCCAAATCGTCATTTCGAAAGCGGGAAAAGAAAGAAAGAAATATTTAATTTAACATTTGAAATTGTCCTAATTTTTGTTTGAGAAATATTAACAAAAAAACAAGATTTTTCTCCTTCTACAAAAAAAATTGTAAAACGAAAGAGAAAACGTTATACTTACATCTTTCTGTTTATATTCGCATTTCCACTTATTCGATTTTCCATTTTAGGCGAAATTCTACGTTAGAAATAAAAGAAGGTACTCTTGATATAAAATAAAAATTTATGGGCTAAATTTTCATAGATTTTTAAAGTTACTGATTGCAATCAGCAAAATGATTTTGAAGAGCGAAAGACAAGGGAGATAAGTAGGTACTTCTTTAACAGGAAAAAAAAGGCATTATCAAAGTGAGCTCCGAAAATGGATGTTATTAATATTATTTTAACTTTTGTGCCCACATAAAAACAGTGTATTAAAAAAAGAAAGGTTTTTCTGTTGCTACCGTTGTTACTGTTAGTGTTGTTTCTTCATGAATTTTTTTTTCTTTATAAATAAATGTTTGTTTCATAAAAAAGATGTGATGTGAACCAAGTACAATTCGACATTTCATTTTAACATTCTATAAAGATTTGATTTTTATATAGAAATTCAAAAATAAATCTTTTTATTAAAACATTTACAACATTATCTCAATATGTGAACCAATTTAAATAATTTTGATTCTTACATATATTCGTTCATGAGCACTTTAATATGGCAATAGTTAGCATTAGCAAGCTTGTCTTGCTAGAGTTCGATCCTCACTTGGTGCCCTATACTTTTGCCTTTGTGCCATATCTAAGCTTAAAAAAAAAACCATATATTCATTAATTTTTTTTTCTAATGATCTCAAAGAATAATCTTTCATAGCATTCTTTGTAACTCCAGTCATCCTATGAGTGAGACTGTTGTCTAATATTATAGAAATTTTATTTCAGATTAAACACCCCTTGAATGTCAAGTAGACAAGGATAAGCATGTTCAGCACAATCTTCTCTTTGCTTTTATTCAATGTCACAAAGCAGCCAAAGCTGCTCAAGACAATTGTGCTGTGTACAAAGATGAAATGCTTCAAAAGAACCAAATGGTCAATGTTAAGCTCTATGTTAAACAAATGAACAGGCTCAAAAAGTTAATTCAGCTAAAAAGACCTGACCAATGTGATTATTCAACATGACAATACTCACCCCTATGTTGCTAACATTAGCAAACATGCAATTAAATAGTTTGATTGGGAAGTTCTGCTATACCCATCATATTCAACCTTTTTTCAGTTGCTTCCTAACAATTTGAGCGGTGTTTCATTCAACAATGACATAGAGCTTAAAACATGGCTAGATTAATCTTTTTAGTTAAAATCAAATGATTTCTATCATCAAGGCATTGAACAGTTCATGAATTGTTGCCAGAAAGTTTTAAACAATGAAATTAAATACATTGTTGAATTATAAATCAGAATTATTAATAAATGATTATTAAAATAAATTATAAAAATGAACAAATTTATATAACAAACGAATATAAAAAGAAGTTTTTATTTATATTTTTATAAAAATATCTATGAACAATATAATTTTCCAGATATTGTACATTTTCTTGTCACGTTATTTCAGAATTCTGGTTATTACTTGATTTAATTTTCCAATTTTTTTCATCATGATGTCAAGGATCAGATAATTATGAATCAATTTAAACTGTATAAAATAAACATTTCCTTATAGTTGATTTAAATATTTTTGTAATGTTGTAAATATAAAATTTTTCTTGTTATTAAACAATCCAATAAATAAATAATTTATTTGCCAGCATCAAGGATGCACCCAAAGCTTAAAGTGCAAATTTTAGAAAACCAATGAATAAACAGAAAAATAATGCCTCAACACTTTCCCCTAACATACCACAATGGATTAACCACAATTTAAGTAACGTGGTGTATAACTGAACTAAACGAAAATACTTTGACAAAACTTAAAAATAAAAAGATTCCATATAATGGTCATTCATCTGTAAGTGCTGAAAATTTCAATGAAATCCAATAATTGTCTGATTTTTGGTAAAATTTTTAAAACAGGAATTTTTTTCTATACATCGATGATGCACATGATTTTGGAAGTACCTTGGGAACATTTATTTAAAATTATTTAAGATATATTACTGATTGAACAAAATGGTTGAAAACCAGAAATTCAAATGAGGATTTTTTTTTAAGGTAGGAAAACAATTCTTAATTGAAAAATTGATACAGCATAGTCATCTAACTCATTTTTCCTACAATTTAGCATCAGAGTAATATTAAGCTAAAAATATCCACAAGGATATGATCCTTTCTGGATTCAATTCAACAAGTAAATTTTATAAAATATTAAACTTGATATATATTCCTTCTTAAAAGTGTTCTCAACCCAATAAATTTGTAAAAATATTGGTGAATTGAAAAACAGAAAATCACAGCAGAAAATCTAAATGTTTTTATTGAAATTTGTTTTGAGAACATGAACATTATTATAAAAGGAAAATGTTTTTATCAATACTTTCTGATGTTATAATTTATTTAATGAAAGTCAACTGAATCCATTTATAGTGAATAAAAACAAATGAAACCATATTAACAAAAAAATTTGTTACTTTTTGCAGTGAGATGGCATTTAAGAGCATTTCTTGGTAATCCCTATATTAACTATAAGCATGTTCTTCATATGGTTTCTGCTACCATTATTTTTAACTAATTTAATTTCAAAAGTCCACTGTTGACTGTATTGTCACAATTGTCATTTCACTACGTATTTTTCAGACACTTATCAAAAATTACTTGTTTGTTTATTAATTCGAATGTTGTGATTGAAATGTACAAAAAAAAACATCAGTTTTTAGAGTATCGCCTGTGAATGACTGAACATATTTAAAGTACATGAAGATTCTTGCTGAAAATTTCTTACTGAATGATGCAACATGTTTGAATAGATAAACTGAAGTCGATAGCGATCAGATAAAAACATTACTTGTGGAGGATAAATAAAATATAGCAGATGGCAGAGCTGTCACATTCAAAATATCTATATGGAGTATTGAAAATTTCAATGTGTAGCTTCCATATAAATCATGCATGAGAAAAAGTACTGGACCCTATTTCCTAATGTGATTCACACTTTCAATTTAAAGTATATGTTCACTCAGATTTATAAAATTACAAGACCCTATTTCCTCATGTGATTTGTACTTTCAATGTAAAGTATATGTTCACTCAGTTTTATAAAACTACTTGACCCTATTTCCTCATGTGATTCGTACTTTCAATTTAAAGTATAACTTCACTCAGTTTTACAAAACTACTGGACCCTATTTTCTCATGTGATTCGTACTTTCAATGCAAAGTATATCTCCACTCAGTTTTATAAAACTACTGGACCCTATTTCCTCATGTGATTTGTACTTTCAATTTAAAGTGTATCTTCATTCAGTTTTATAAAACTACTGGACCCTATTTTCTCATGTGATTTGTACTTTCAATTTAAAGTGTATCTTCACTCAGTTTTATAAATCTACTGGACCCTATTTCCTCATGTGATTTGTACTTTCAATGCAAAATATCTTAACTCAGTTTTATAAAACTAGTGGACCCTATTTCCTCATGTGATTTGTACTTTCAATTTAAAGTGTATCTTCACTCAGTTTTATAAAACTAGTGGACCCTATTTCCTCATGTGATTCATACTTTCAATTTAAAGTATATCTTCACTCAGTCTTATAAAACTACTGGACCGTATTTTCTCATGTCATTCACACTTTCAATGTAAAGTATATGATCACTCAGTTTAATAAAACTAGTGGACCCTATTTCCTCATGTGATTTGTACTTTCAATTTAAAGGAGACATTCATTCAGTTTTATAAAATTACTGGACCCTATTTCCTCATGTGATTCGTACTTTCAATGTAAAGTATGTGTTCACTCAGTTTTATAACACTACTGGACCCTATTTCCTCTCGAGATTCACACTTCCGGTGTAAAGGAGATGTTCACTCAGTTTTATAAAATATTCCTTCTTGATAGACTGATCACATCCAATGTAGCTGAAGATTTCTTACTGAATGATGTCCCATGTTTGGATAGACAAACTAAACCTCATTTCTTGTATGTCTGTGAAATGCGTTTTAATTTCTTTTGCAGATGTAATTTGAAATGCATTAAACATAGATTTTAGAGAGACATCTTCAATAAAATATCATCCAAGGACATTCAGGTTGGAAGAATCACTGAAATAGCATACTACTGATAACCGTTTTTGAACTCACCGGTCAGTTGCATCATGTAAACAGATGCACTACAAACATGATTTGCCCTTGTGAAGACAGCTTTTTCCTAAGGAGTTCTACATTGACTATAATATGTGATATCAGACACATTGTCTAAGTGGAATCTTACAGAACAGTTGTTAATGCAAATAGTTATGTATTTCCTGCGATATTTGAAATCTACCTTGAATGTTGCAAAAACCAAATTTACATCAGACCTCTGACTATAAGCTGCCTTTTTACATTTATGTCTCTTGAATTTGTGGCATTATTTTTTGGGGTTACAGTTTTGTCTCTCAGGGGGCCTCAAAATCCATCCTTGGTCTATGGAACAAACAAAATTGGCATCTGTGTTTCTTAAATTAACAATAATGTGTTCAATGCTGTAGTGAAAGATATAATCAGCTACCTCAAAAAAGAGTTTGTATTTTGTGTGTGATCTGCTGAAGAAAGATTACCAAAAGTAGTTAGCAAAAATCTACTACTTTGACTATCAGAATCTATGCTAATGTTCTTTCCTCTCCTGAATGGCATGGCCAATCAGAAAAATCACTTGGTGAATAAAAGGCATTGTTTTTCACTTACGAGGGTAGGATTTTTCTGAGCTTAGTGGATGGACATTTTGCTAGTGAGACGTGAAGGTTGGATGTGTGACCCCATTTTGTCATTTCTACGTTGCCTGTTGGACTGTTACATTGGACTATTGTTTGAACTGTGATTTAGCTACAAGTGCTGCGGACGAGAAACATATTGCAAGCGCTTATTGCTACTATAAATTTACAGTTGTTTTCTTTTCTACAACAAATACCATACACCAACAACTAAACAAGGTTTTTTTTTTTTATTTGGAGTTGATGTTCTTCCCATTCGAATATCCCTGGTGATGGGGTAGCAGAATGCTACACCATAAACTTGTCCTCGTTTGGGGCACCTCAAGGTGGTGTAATGGTTAGCAAGCTTGGCTCGCTAGAACAATTACAACTGAGTAGTGAGTTTGATCCTCACTGGTTACGCCCTAATTTCGGCCTTGTGCCACATCTAAGCTACGCTTGGAAAATCACTAAACATGTCCTCCTTGAGGTTGATCAAACGTTGGCATCCAATTGTCAGCACTTACATTGTTATGTCCTTGTCTTATCTGAGTTTAGACAACAACCTACTTCAGCAACATAAAACTGGTGAGGCACTTGTGTTCCCTGGCACCCAACTTTCTCATCAAGAGACAGAAAATCATGTTGTAAAGTGTCCTTCCAACATTTAGATCATCCATCAACTGTATTACCTGATCTTGAGTCAAAGTGGAAATGCAAAATTGTGGCTACAATTTGTTCAGTTGTGGTATCCAAAATTTTTGCAGTTAGATTTCTTGCTCGAATTGCATTTGGAAATGTGGTGTGAGGGAATTCATCAGTTGTGTCTGTGCTCTCTCTCAAACTGTTCCTTCTACTGACGTAAAATATCTTTCAGGACTTCTGGAGATTTCCATGTTGATTCTTTTTGGTAAAGTTGTGAAAAAGAAAAAGCTTTGATTATTGCTGCATGTGATTCAGCTCTTGTGATAAACTTCATTGCCAGTTGTGTCAAATAAAGATGAACATGCAACTTAAATTTTTTATTTATTGTTTTTAAACAATACATATAAACATGGTCAGAGAAGTACAAGTCGATTAAGTGTCCATAAGGAAATGCTAGACAGTCATATTGAAATCCCTACTCCTTTTCTAAAGAGTTTTGATCAAGGAGGCATAACTGGATTCCCATCTAGGGAGTAACTAAACTCCCTTGGTTATTACCTACCATCCTAACACCATCCTTTTACAGTAGGATGAACAGTTCAAGACATACATATCAAAAATGTTATTTTTCAAATCTGAAGCAAAAACTGAGGAGGTCAGTAGAAAGTAAGAGTCAATATTCATTAATGGGAGTTTTTTTTTTTAATTATTTTAGAGAAGGCAAGTATTAGAAATAGAGCTGTAGTTTAATCAGCAATATTAAAATATAAGAGATAAGAAGCCACAACCTTTTCCATCAGAAGCTCTCAATTAGGTGGTCATTAAAGAAATGTTTTTGTAATATCATTGATTATAACAGATAAAAGCTGAAGATTTAATCTTTTTTATTGGTTAAAGAGAAACCTCTTTAATATTAGTGTGACTCAAGTCTTAAGCAAGGTCTTAACCAAGAAGATTAGATCAGCAACAATTCTCAATGATATGTCTAATGAAAATCTTTCAGTCTGGTGTGTAAATTAAACAATGTTATTTTCAATTTATTATTTCATCCAATCTTTTTTCCTCTCACTCCAAGGAGACAACTCTTTTACAAATTAACAAGGATGAATATTTTAAAAATTAGTGGAAAAATTTAAAATGTCAGAAAACAATCAATATTCATTTTTTTTAAGGAGTCAGTTATTAGAAATGGAACTCCAATTTAATTAATACATCAAATAATCGGCCTGAATATGTTCCAACAGAAATTCTCAATTAAATGAACATTGAAGAAATTTTATTTTAACATTGAATAGAGTACATAAATTTTGAGGATTTAATGGTTTTTATTGGTTAAACATCTACAATATTAATGTCAGTCAGTGTGTAAATTAATTTTTGTGGAGTTTAACATGAATAGTTTTTATCTGTTGTGTATCTACATGAGAATTTGCTAACAAGTATTCAATGTTTTTTCAACAGTGACGAATGTGCAAATACCAGATTACAAACTTCGCATGAATATCTTCTCATAAATATGAGTTTTTAAAAGCAGATTCTCTGAAAATGCTAAACCACATACTTCACATGAACATAGATTCTCCCTAGTAAGTATTGTTATATGAGTTTTAAATCTTGAATGCTTTGAAAATACCGAATCACATACTTCACATGGTTAGGATTTCTTACCAGTATGTCACTGCATGTGAATTTTTTTAACTTTGAACTGTGAAAATGTAGAGCTTCAAAATTCATAGGAATATGATTTTTTTTACTAGTGCATATTTCCATATGTTTTATTAAGATTTGGGAAATACCAAACTACATACTTTACAAGGTTTTTCATCACTGTGTTTGCATATGTCTTAATTATAATTATCTCAAATCCTCCTAATTTCTATCACTTGTATATCCTTGCTTGAACCGGCTTCTAATGCTCTGGACTGAGTGGCTTGGGGATAGTAGTCGTGGCTCGTGGGGGCACAGTCCTATGGTTAAAGAGAAACTCGGATGAGTTCCACCACAGAATATGTGATCGAGCAGCGCTATATTGAGTCTGATTGCTACATCTTTGTCACCGATGCCCGTTAGAACAGTTGGTATGGCGTTTGCCTGATAATGTAACTGTCCGGGTTTCAATTCTCAGTAGTGGATGCACACTGCTGATGAGTCCCAAATATAGGATGAAATGGCTGTCCAGTGCTTTCTGCATTCTGTTGAGGTTTCTTCTAGACTCGATGAATTACTTAATTATAATTATTTCAAATCCTCCTAATTTCTATTACTTGTATATCCTTGCTTGAACCGGCTTCTAATGCTCTGGATGGAGTGGCTTGGGGATAGTAGTCGTGGCTCGTGGGGGCACAGTCCTATGGGTAAAAGAGAAATGGATGAGTTCCACCATGGAATATGTGATCGAGTGGCACTGTATTGAGTCTGATTCGCTACCTCTTTGTAACCAAGGCCCATTGTTACAGTTGGTATGGTGTTTGCCTGATAACATAAATGTCCGGGTTTCAATTCTCGGTAGCAGATGCACACTGCTGATGAGTCCCAAATATAGGACAAAACGGCCATCCAGTGCTTTCTGCATTCTGTTGAGGTTTCTTCTAGACTCGATGAATTAATTATAATATATCTTATTAAACTTGAACTACGAGAAAATATTGAAACACATAATTTACATTAAAATATTTTTTTCACCAGTTTCCATTTGCATATATCATATTAAGTTTTAACTTACTGAAAACTTTGTGCTACGCATTCCACAAGAATATGGTTGTTCCCCAGTGTGTATTTGCATATGACTTTTTAAACTTGAGCTCACAGAAAATGATGAACCACAAATTTGACATGAATATGGCTTTTCACCAGTATGTTTTTGCATATGACATTTTAAGTTGGAACTCTCTGAAAACTTTGTGGTACGTTTCACATATAGTTTTTCACCAGTGTGTGTCTGCATCAGTTTTATTAAACTTGAATTCTTAGTAAATGCAACTCCAAACATTTCCCATAAAGGTTTTCTCATAAGTATGTATCTGCATGTGACTTTTTAATTTTGAGCTCCTTTAAAATATTGAACTATGCCATTCATATGAATATAGTTTTTCACCAGTGTATATTCGCATGCCTTATTAAATGTGAGCTCTGTGAAAATACTGAACCACATACTTCACATGAATAGGATTTCTCACAAATATGTTGAACTCTGAAAACTTTGAACTCCATACTTCACATGAATAGGATTTCTCACAAATATGTTGAACTCTGAAAACTTTGAACTCCATACTTCACATGAATAGGATTTCTCACAAATATGTTGAACTCTGAAAACTTTGAACTCCATACTTCACATGAATAGGATTTCTCACAAATATGTTGAACTCTGAAAACTTTGAACTACATACTTCACATGAATGTGGTTTCTCACAAGTATGAGTTCACATGGCATTTTAATTTTGAACTCTGTGAAAATGTTGACCCACATACTTAACATGAGTATGGTTTCTCACCAGTACATGTTTGCAATTGGCATCTTATACTTGAACTGTCTGAAAACATTGAGCTTCACATTTCACAACTGGTTTTTCACCAGTATATACACATTATTTTGTATTTATCTTGAACTGTACAAAATGTACATATGGTTTCTCTGTAGTATATTTTCTCACATCATTGCTGATATCAAACTAAATATTTTGAGCCCCACTCTTCAACGTGTGTACACATGTAAGATTTGAAATATCAACCATGTGAAAAATCTAATCCTTCTTCACAGGGGTATGAATTGTCTCCAGGATGTTTTTCCAATTTTTGTTGGTGATTACATTTTATGGAAATACATTCTGCACAAGAAAATATCATAGTTTTAGTGTCTTTTTGCAAATTTAATTAGAAATTTGTACAAATAAACAATATTTTCTGCTTAAGATTTTTTCATCTCTTCAATCATTAACCACAAATTTAAAAATATTAATATGAGGCATTTTTATATTTACTCATGGTTTTTAATAGTTGTTACACTTACAGGAAAACCCTGTCTTTTTAGAAATTTATTTATAATTGAAACTGACACCTTTTAAAAAAAATGTTCTGCTTATGATTTTGGTTAGTTTTTCAGTCGTGTATTTCAGTGGTTGTCACCCTTAAAAAAAATTTCTGCTTATAATTTTGGTTAGTTCTTCATTGGTTAGTTCTTCAGTCGTGTATTTCAGTGGTTGTCACCCTTAAAAACAAAACCCCTGAAGACACATGTTCCATTTAAGATGGAATATTTTAAATAATTTCATATTATCAAAGTTCATAAATTAGAATAAAATGATATAAAAAGTTTCAGAACTGAAAAATGTAAGGATATATAATAATGAATGAAAGATTAATATAAAAATTTTGTAAACCACAGTCACAGATATGGTTCACTTAACCCCAGGATGCCGACTGTATGAATCAAATTTCAGTATTTGGCTGGCTTCAATTTCACCTTTAGTGGCTGCATAAACCTGTGGTATGAGTTTGATTTTGTTCTTTATTACCTCAAGCCACTTCTACAGACTTTTAGTTATTCTGTTCACTCTGTTCTGGCTCAAGTTTATTATTGTAACATCTGCCAGAAAACTGTATTCATTTACTGACATTGAGAAAATCACCAGTCTTCTCTTTATCAATATCTCACTCTCATCTTTGTTCCTGACCATTGCCTTCTTATAATATTATTACTGACAATTTTCAGTTATAATATCAGGGATAAACATACAAGGACCTGTTTTTGAAGTGGACAATCTTAGACTTCCATAGTATGAATACATTTACTCCCTTTATTGTAGTTTCCAATTCCAGTAAAGGTTGAAGTGCTGAATATCTATAATTGAGGACAAAGCAAGCATGCATCTTCAATGGGAGAACTGTTCAATCAAATCCTACTCAACCTGCCGCCATATCATGCATTTGGGGCTTATAGCCATATTATGTTAAAAGACATTCCTCCAAGATCACCAAAGTCAAACAATGTCGAGCCTGGCCATTATCTAGATGGGTGGCCACTTGGGAAAAGCAGGTGCTGCTAGCTTGGATATGTGGTTGATGTAATGGATAACGACTTCGAATTGTTAATCAGAGAGCTGAGTTCCAATTCCATTTGTGTTGCTTTATATTCATTTACATGCAAATACCTTGCTAATTCCTTGGAGCATTCCAACTTGGCCATCAACACCGCAACATTGTCAGTTGGCAGTATTATGATACTAATGTTACTAGGTGTTGATTTCCAAACTTTTCTTCCCTTGTGATGATCGATTTGTGCAGCTTTGCATTTTCTACTGCTTGTCTCACTTTCCGTCTTAGCTAACCTGCTTGGGATTTGAAGTCAACTTAATCAATTGGAGCTATTATATTGAAGTATGAAACATACCTGGTGGTTGTGGCAATGCTGAGACTATTGCTTAGCACCGATATGTCAGAGGTACTCAACCGCCGGTTGCTGATATTGACAACTGGTCTTACCAGTCTATGGTATTGTTTCTACTCCTATTCTGTTCCCATCCTGGGTATGACGATAAACTACATCCACGTCCTGGGTATGACGATAAACTACGTCCAACAATAAGGCCCCTCATCAGGGGGTTTTGAGGAGCGTGGAACCACCTCTTAATTGCTGGCATTCCCAGGTCCACCCTGACCTGGGGTGGTAGCACCTGTTAGGGTCCCAGCTAGGGGCAAGTAGTTGACACCCAAACTTGTGTAAAAATAGGTTTTAATACCAGAAATACTTCGTAATAAAAAAAAAAACAAAAACACATTACCAGTAATAATTTTTGAAGGAAAAATTATTATCAGCAATACATTAAAAAAAAATAATATATATATATATATATATATATATATATATATATATATATACCAGCCATACAAACAGCTATACATTCTTTGAAAAAAAATATTCCCAGAAATAGATTTTTGAACAAAAACATTACCAGCAATAAAAATCTTGTTGGCATGAAATAACCCATTGAGGTGTTGATATGCAATAAAACAAACCAAACCTATTCTGTTTTTTCATTGTGTAATAACAATGAGGAGGAACAAACACAAAGGTAGATAATTATTTGTTTTATAGACAATAAAGATAGGGCAATTGCAAATGATAACTGAATTTTCAGGGGGCTCAACTTATCTTAAACAGAAGAGTCCACATAAAGCTATCAGCATTGAATCGATTTCTCGTCCACCAAGACAGGCCCCAATTTGATCAACACATTGCTACAAGATGGTGTCAAGCAGCAAAGAGAAAGTGTTTAAGAATGATCTCTGTAGTGCAAAAAGAAATTGGCTTCTGATTGGTTGGGAGAATGTGTGGGTGTAGTAGATAAAATATTTCTGTTCTATTTATAATTCTTAACATTTTCTGATTCATTTTTTAAGGCTTATCAACCCTTTTCAGGTTACATAAATCCAGGAAGATACTATTAGATTGTAAGAATTTCTAGGTAGTGGAGAGAATAATGGTTTAATGATACAAGTCTTACTAATTAATTAACCATGGGGGGTTGGGAAAAGGATGGATTCATACATTTCCCAAGAGTATTTGTATGTAAGTGATTATAATGAACCAAACTGAAACTTCAAATCAGCTGATCATCAATTTCAAGCCATTACCCGTTAAACTACCTGCACATCAAAGTTTACAGTACCTGGTATTCCTAAGCAGACACGCACCTATATACTGATTAGTCTTGACATCGACAAATGTCCGTAACTGTAAGGGAACTGGTGTTCCAACATATAGCCATAAGGGTCACAGCTCAAAGATGCCTAATCAATAGAAATCCAATGCCTGAAATTCCAGCAACCCAACTTTTTAAAAGCTTTTTTTTAAAATCATTCCTTTTATAAAAATACTTAGAAAGTCTGCTGATAGATTATTTAATGTCAGTCAGGTGTTGACTGATGAAGAGTAGACATAAGAAAATTAGCTAAAGGACATGGTTGCAGTTTTCAATCTGAGGATTTTCAAGAAAATAAGTTACCTTTGTGTAATATTAAGCTAAGTCTTGTAAAATATCCACAAAAATGTGAATCAGAATTCTGTTAAACATGTTAACATTTTAAGAATTTAACAAAATTGTATAAAATAAACAGATTTGATAAAAGGTTGACAAGAAGACTTGTCTTTCTTTATCAATCTCATGTGACTGTCCCTCTCATAGCAGGTGGAATAGTTTGAGAAATAATTAACAAAAACATTATTTTTCAAATCTGAAGAAAAAGCAAAAGAGGACTGTAGAAAGGAAGTATCAATGTTCCAATGTTCATTAGATTTTTTTTTTTTTTTTAGAGAAGATAGTTATTAGAAATGGAGCTGTATTTTAATCAGCATTATTAAAATATTTCAAATGATAAGAAACCCCAAAACTTTTCTATCAAAAGCTCTTATTGAGGTCGTCACTAAACAAATGCTTTGGTAACATCATTGATTACAGTAGAAACAAGTTGAAGATTTAATATTTTTTATTGGTTAAAGAAAACAACATTGGTTTCACACAAGTCTTAAGTATAAAACCAAAAGTAGATTAGCAACAAATCTCAATTAATTTTAACATCATTGAATATAGTAGATTTCAGTTGAATTTTTTTTCTTGATTAAACCCCTGAAATATTAGGGTCAGTGTATAAATTATTTTTTAAGTATTTTGTGATTTATGAATGAATAGCTTTATTATGCACAGAATGTCTTCTCATCAATATTTGCCTGTGTGTTTTTAAAAGCACATCCTATCAAAATGCTAAAGCACATGCTTCACATGAATATAGATTCTCTTCAGTAAGTATCCTCATATGAGTTTTAAAACTTGAATAGTTTGATAATAATGAACTAAATACTTCAAATTTAGGATTTCTTACCAGTATGTCGCTGCATGTGAACTTTTAACTTTGAACTTTGTGAAAATGTAGAGCTACAGAATTCACAGGAATATGGTTTTTCACCAGTGTGTATTCGCATATGACTTCTTAAATTGGAACTTCCAGAAAATGTTGAATCACATACTTTACATGAATATGGTTTCTCACCAGTATGTGTTCGCATGTGACGTTTTAAGTTTGGACTCTTTGAAAATTTTGCACTACACATTCCACATGAATATGGTTGTTCACCAGTGTGTATTCGCATATGATTTTTTAGATTTGAGCTCAAAGAAAATGATGAACCACATACTTGACATGAATATGGCTTTTCACCAGTATGTATTCGCATGTGACGCTTTAAGTTTGAACTCTCTGAAAACTTTGTGCTACACACTTCACATGAATATGGTTTTTCACCTGTGTGTATTCGCATATGACTTCTTAAATTAGAACTTCCAGAAAATGTTGAATCACATACTTTACATGAATATGGTTTCTCACCAGTATGTGTTTGCATGTGACGTTTTAAGTTTGTACTCTTTGAAAACGTTGCACTACACATTCCACAAGAATATGGTTGTTCACCAGTGTGTATTCGCATATGACTTTTTAAACTTGAGCTCACAGAAAACGCTGAACCACATACCTGACATGAATATGGTTTCTCACTAGTATGTGTTCGCATGTGATGTTTTAAAGTTGAACTCAGTGAAAATGTTGAGCTACACAATTCGCATGAATATGGTTTCTCACCAGTATGTTTCAGCATGTGACTTTTTAACTTTGAACTCTGTGAAAATGTTGAGCTGCACAATTCACATGAATATGGTTTCTCACCAGTATGTATTCGCATATGTCTTATTAAATTTGAGCTATTAGAAAATACTGAACCACATACTTCACATGAATATGGTTTTTCACCAGTGTGTGTTCGGATATGACTTCTTAAATTTGAACTTCCAGAAAATGCTGAACCACATACATCACATGAATATGATTTCTCACAAGTATGCGCTTGCATGTGACGTTTTAATGCTGAACTCAGTGAAAATGTTAAGCTACACAAGTCACATGAATATGGTTTCTCACCAGTGTGTATTCGCATATGTCTTATTAAATTTGAGCTATTAGAAAATTCTGAACCACATACTTCACAGGGATATGGTTTTTCACCAGTGTGTGTTCGCATATGACTTTTTAAATTTGAACTCCAAGAAAATGTTGAACCACATACTTCACATGAGTATGGTTTCTCAACAGTATTTGCTTGCAATTGGCATCTTAAACTTGAACTGTCTGAAAACATTGAATTACACATTTCACATCTGTTTTTTCACCAATATGTACACATGATTTTATCCTGAACTGTACAAAAAATGCTGCTGTATGGCTTCTGTCTGGTATGTTTTCTCACATGAATTATTGTCATCAAACTGAATATATGTTGAACCACACTCTTCAGATGAATATTTTTTCTCCAATGTGCATACACATGTAAGTTTCAAAAATTGTGAAAAATCCAATCTTTCTTTCCAGGGGTATGAACTGTCTCCAGGATGTGCTTCCACGTTAACCTTTGTTGGGTGATCGCTTTTTATGGAAAATACAATCTGCACAAGAAAATAGCATAGTATTAGTGTCTTCTTAAAAATGTATTTTTTAATTAAAATGAACTCATTTTAAAAATGTTTTCTGCTTAAAATTTTTCCAGCTCTTCAGTCATTAAGCACAAATTCAAAAATATTTATATCAAGCATTTTCATATTCAGTCATGTTTTTCAGGAAAATTCCACTAGAACACGTTCCATTGAATTTGGAAGAGTTTACACAATTTCATGAATACTAAAAGAAATGTAAAATACTATAAAAATGACTTGAAAAATTTCCCAACATAGATATGAAAATAATAATAAAACAGAAAGTTTAAAAATACTATGTAATTTCATAACAGATGCACCCTCAATAAAACCTAAAACGTAATTTTCTTAACAAAAATCTTTGAAATACATTTTTGGCTAACGATTTTCTCTTCTTTTTCAATGCTAAGTCTATAAACAAATGGTTCCAAAACGGTGTGGCACACCTCATAGGTGCAGCAGCAGAATATAGCAGGTGAGGCAAAATGAAAAAATTTGAAAAATTCATATGAAAAAAATAAATATGATTACAAAATTTAAAATATTATTATGAATTACTTGTAATTGCATGTGTGAGTCCCAGTATAGTGAGAAATGATTGTTGACTGATTTTATCATTGTGATATTTTTGACATTATACCAAGTATTAAGAATATTGTAACTAAGGTCTGCAGATAGAAGGAGAGAGTTATCAATGATAATGTTCTGAATAATAATTATCTCTTTTAACCCTCTTTATGTTTTTGCTCTTTAAATGAAATTTTTATCACATGTAATTTGGTGAGGTGTGAGCAAATTTTCGTTTCGAAATTGGGAACCACTGGTCTAGATTAATGTATTCCTTTTCATTAAATATTCATATTTGTAAAGACAACAAGGTTACTAGGTTATTTCCTACTAAGCAACACAAATTGGTTCAGTATACTATATTATTTTAGTGTACTACATGACACTGATACTGAAATTTATCAGGATCAAGAAGGTATAAAAAGTTTTAAATTGTAGAAATGCATCAACTATAACATTGTATTTTCCTTATTATGATTAATAAGGAAAAAATATTCTTCAAGAAGAATCCACCTTGTGAATCTTTGATTTTTTGTTTGCCATCTTTTGAAGAAAGTCAGAAGTTTGTGATCAGTGGATACAAGAATTGGATGAAAAGTAACAATAGAAGTAGATAGGTATTCCTATCGCCCGGTCAATACTCCTTCCCCTTCTCTTGAACAGGAGTAGAGGCTCATCCCTTGTTTCTTGTTTAGGAAGGGGTTCCCGGAACTTTTCCTTTCCTTTTCTCTGGCCTCCACAGTAGTATTGTCATGATTCTTTTGTGATGTGTGCAGTCTGTAGCAACATCTCTTCATTCTAAGGGTATTTCCTAGTAAGCAACACAAATTGGTTCAGTGGGTATTTAATCAGTCTCCCTACTAAGACAAGTTGGGACACAAGGTCTTTTTTAAGGTGGGGGACACAAATTGGTTCAGTTACTATATTATTTAAGTTTACTATATGACATTTAAAGAGTAGTGGCTTTCTTTGCTTCCAACAAATCAGAAAATAGTCCAACAATAATTTTATACTTTCACATTGATGGATTGACTGACTTTGTTGTCTGTATTTCTGTCTTCTTTCTTGCTAGGTTTTAACATGAGATTTATTGACATAATAAAAACACAATCTTCTCCTTGGTTCACACTGGGCCATTTAGCTGCTATAGCCCACAGGAATCATTCTTTTCTGACTGAAACATTTACATGAACCAGCTTATGTAGTACCTCATAATTATTAAAGTAAAAAAAAAAACATTCAGCATTCCAATTTCTTTTAGTTTTTTTTTTTTATTACTGCAGCTTACACCATAAGTTTGTTGATACTATCTGTAGAAATTATAAATACTGTAAATAAATTAAAATACAAGTGCTGTACAGCTTTTTGAGGGCAACTATAGCCCCCGCCCCCGCCAAGTCAATACAGATCTGCTATGATAAAATATTTCTATCCCAAGTAAAAATCATCACAAACATATCAGAAGTTATTTTCTTGCACTACAGCCAATTTGAATTGAAAAAAAAAAAAGTGAAAAATTACTTTTGTCATCATCTGAACAAAATATCAAGGAAACTTTTGATCTGCACCCCATGAAACTAGGTATTTCCTGAAAGCAAAGAATGCTCTTTCATTTCTAAGTGAAATTAGTTGGTGTAAATGATTATAAAAAAATTTTTCTGGTGATAAAATATGAAAAAATTGATATTACTGAACACTGGAAACCAGGATTTTTTTATATGTTTTTTTTTTATTTTATTTTTATTCTTTTTAAATCAGCGATAAGGAAAACAGCGTTGAAATTAAGCTAAAATTGACTTTGACATTGCTGTGTCAAAGGCCGGCCAGCCGACAATAACAAGCTGTCATCATCCCATTTTTTTTTCTTTTTCTTATCTATGTTTGAACAATGGCTTGATGTATTTTTGTTTTTTAATGCCTTTTGAGCAGGGTGATGACAACAACACTTAAGGATAGAACCGAAAACAGTTTGTGTGAAATAAGAAATACACATAAAATTCAAATAAAGACGACTCACTGAAAACTGTAAAACAACTTCAAAAAATTGAAATTGCAATGAAATATGTAAATGCAATAAATGGTACTTTTAAAAATGTAATGTTGATGGTGAAAATGGCTTAGGATGATGTTCAAATTTTTTTAATGAGTAAAAAAACACTAATTCAAAATGCTCAGCATGTGTTTCGTACAGAGAATTTGCAATAATGTAATCGACGTTCAACGGAGAACGCTTACTCAAGCTCCATGATGCTTTATTGCTTGTGACATTCAGTACTTTTTAATTACAGCCATTTTAACGATTTTTATGAACACAAAATTACATTTCTTAATTACTGCGGATCTTCTGATTAGTCAAAACAATACAATTTACAATGTGCTAAAAAAAAAAAAGATCTATCTCATAAGGACACTTAGGAAACGGCATGCGGCTTTTAACTAATTTTATATTATTTTAACAACTTAAATGTAAAAATCTTTTATAATTAAAGAAATAACAAATAATTGTATTAAAAATTCATTTTTCATCAAAAAAATATTTTGCTTTCAGAAAATATCGTCCATATTCATAAAAACAAGTAAACGCATTTGAAATTAAATAATATATTTGATTTATTGAGTTTTATTGCATGTTACAATTCAGAGCTGCTTTTCAGGTAGAGGGTGTGTGTGTGGGGGGGGGGGTCTAATTAAAAAAAAAACATGATTTGCATTCCTCAAAGCCTTTTGCTTTTAATTATTGTAATCATTAACCTAGACTCGATCGAATTTCTAGCGTTTTCATAAAATTAGTTAGGTGGGGGTGGGGTAATAAAAAATATATAAAAAAAAAAAAATTCTGCCATAAAACAAACAACTTAATAATTTCGATCATCTGTGAATATTTCCTTAAAGTTTCATTAACATCCGAAAATTATTTATATTTTTGCAAGATTTTCAAAATTAATGTGTCATACCAAAATAACATGCTAGTCTGTGTTAGTTATTTTAACTATTTCCGCTGATACAAAGAGAAATAAGTTTTTTTTTTTTAATCACAATAGGATGTTCTAAAAAGAAAGAAAAATATTAAAAAATAATTAAAACTACTTCGGTCTTTGCTCTTGATAATAAGAGAGACGATAAAATTTTGTTTTCGTCAAGTTTGGCGTTTTTTCATCATATGATGCTATTTTTTTAGCTATTTCGAAGAGGTACCTAGGCTAAAACTTAAAACCAAAAGTAAGAAAATTATTGTAAGAACTCATTTATTAAATATTCAAATTATCTATTGAAAAACTTATTTGAATCAAATAAGTTTTTCAATAGATAAAATCCGGTTGAAAGTTTTAGTAAAAAAAAAAAAAAAAGAGATAAAAAAGAAGCTCTGAAATGCATTTTAAATCCGATTTTTGCTACTAACATTCACTTTACAAAGAAATTGCGAAATGATTTTCAGTTTTTCACTTTCTCTACAAAGTCTAGAGTCGTAAATGGTAAATAAAAAGGAAAAAAAAAAAACAAGCTTTACTTACTTCTTTTAGTTTGTTTTCGCCTAATTTTCATCTTTAGGGGAAATTCTATGTTAGAGAGAAAAGAAGGAAATATAGAATTGACGATAACAGTAAGTAAAATTTATGGGTGAAATTTTAAATTTTCTTCAAAATAAAACTAAAAGTAACACATGTAACGAGAAAAGGAATTCGGAAGAGCTAATGTCAAGGGAGATAATTCATGCAACAAAATCGTGTCTAACTTTCTTTTTTTTTTTTTTAAAGTTTAAGGATTAAACAAAATTAATATCTATTTTTAGGAAGCCTTCATTTTTTTTTAAAATAAATACAATAAATAAGTAAATTTTATTTGAAATCTTGTGAATATTTTTAGTAAATATCTACTTGATTGTTGTTGTTCTACTTATTGTCACTCTTTAAGCCAGACATTTATTTTAAATGAAGATTTTTTTTTAGACAATACGACAATTCATATAAGTTTTCTGCGTTATAATCCGCTTAACCATTTTCCTACAATTTAGCATTTTGGCTGTATTAACCTAAAAAGTTTACAAATGTCGAGGAGGAGATGATCCTTTTTGGATTCAGTTCAACATGTAATTCTTATAAAAATATTTAACACAATATGTCTTCGTTTAGAATGAAGTGGGGGAGGGCTTAGGAGTTGCTATTTGAGTATGTCAAAAGAAGATAAGGAATTTATTCACGAATTTACAAACTTGATGTAGCGTCAGTCACTTGTTTCAGAAAAAGTAATCAGAATTCTTAAAGTCTATAGTTTTAACCTCTTGTCATGAAAAGGAAAAGTTCACACAACAGATTGACATAAAATAATATTCCAAAATGTTTAAAACAAAAATAAGAGAGTTTGTTGCTCATCAAAGGGATATATGGTTTGTATATATTCAAAAGTAGATATAGAGAAATAGTTTGAAATACTTAGCTTTCTTGGATTGTGGAGAGAAAATTCTTTGAAGTGCCATGTGCTTGTTTAAAGGTCAATAATTGGTAATTTTACACTGACGAGTACTTCAATGTTGGTTGTAAAAAACTGAAACTCAACTTTTCACAAAACATCACTCTTTTATTAATTTAATTTTTCTACTCATTTTATATCAATAAGAATTTCATGTTGACTTGCTCCTTTTTTTTTCTCCTTCTTGACTGACCAGCTAATTTCTGTGAAGGCAAAGTTTTTCATTGGTCCCAAAACAATTTCACACATGTTCACAAATTCCTTTCCTTCTTTTTTTCAGCTCATCAATCAATTACTGTGAAGGCAAAGTTTTCATTTGTCCAAAGAAAATTTCACATTGGCTCTTGAATTCCATTCTTTCTTTTTCCTCATTTCTCCCAATTTGAAGACAGTGAGGGAAGAGAGTTATTATTTTGCACTCACTACACCTGAATCCAAGTATACACGGACTCACAATTATTATATCAACAAATTCATGAACAAACACTTTAACCCACCATGTTATTGTCTTGTAGTACAATTCTCTGTAGAGAACATCAAGACTTAAACCTAACCTCCTGGCAGATATATTCTACTTACTTGTAATGCTTGATTGTACTCACTGGAGCTTTTCTTTTTTGTTGAAGCTGCTGCTGATATTGAAGACTTGCTGTCATTTGTCTTCCTTTATTAGTGGCTCCCATATTGTATTTATGTCTCCACTAGGTCTATTAATGAGGTCCTCATAGCCTAAGATGTGTGTCAATTCTTTCAGACATCTAACTCTCTTTCCTTGTCTGGTATTTTCAAATCTTTGTTAAATATTTCCCATTAGTGCTGACTGTGACCCATGCTTCTAAAATACCCAAGACCAGAGATTTTAGTAACTTTTCAGCATACAATTGCCACAAAGGATTCTAACATTCCCTAATTCTGTTTTTGGCAAGCATATTTATAGGAACTAAATCCTAAATACATATTTTTCAACTAAATCACATCAGGTTTTTCAGATAAAGAATCATTACTAGCACAAATACTGACAAAAACAACCACATTTTTGGACCATTCAGAAAAAAAACAATAATTCCCTTCACCACTGCTGCAAATGCAAGAAAAAGACTTTTGCAAGCCAGTGTGAAATTATGTTCTAACCGATGAAAACCTTGGATTCAAAAAGTTTACAGCTATTTTGAATCTCCTTATGGATATAAAAATAGAAGCATACTACTTCTTGAGGCCCACAATTTCATAAGCCATTTTGGTTTACCTGTGCATATGCAACACACACAACGGAAGACAACAGCCAACAACTAAGGCCTTGTCTATGCACATGATAGAAGGGATTAACCTGCAACCAACTACTAAGACTTTATTTATGAACTCACAAAAATATAAATCTCTTCACACATTTCAAAGCATACTAAGAACACTGAATTAGTTTATAAAACAAACTTCACTGCAAGGAAATTTTAACATTTTATTATTGTATATTTCTATAAAGAATGTATACTTCTACTTTTCCTTCAAAGAATAACCTTTTTATGTTTCACCTAAAAGATGTGTTGTTATTAAATGTTTGGAATATCGACACTCAGATAGCAACCAAAACCTGGGTAGATAGATGCCAACATATTACTCACATCATGACTTATTCAGGATTACACGTCTAAGTGGTGTATCTCAATTATACTGGATTTTACTGAGTCTTACTTGGCTTATTTTTTGTTCAAATCCTCCTGATGCTTTCCTCATAAGTATATTATAGATTCAAATTAATATTTTTAAACCAGACTTTTTCTCATCAGACTCCAACACTTTTAACCACACTCCCATATTTTTCTCTAGCTAATCTCATTAGTTTCACACAGGATTACCCAGTCTCCCAATGCACTGATATGACTCAATCAGGGCCACTCTTATGAAATAATACACCATTTCAGAATTGGACCATGTCATTTTATAATGTACCTCATTAAAATTTGTGTTGTTGCAAAACTTCCATTGATTCATTTTTGACAGGTTATCAACCCATTGCAAGTTATTTAAAGAAAGAAAATATTTTTCGATTGTAATAATTTTCTGTTTTTGAGATAATAATGATCTAATGATACAAGACAAACTAATTAACCCATAGCTGGTGGGAGAATAGATGGATTCATAGTTTTCCTCAGGGTATTGTCACATATGTGAATATAATGACCCCAACTGGAAATGGAATTCAGCTCTCTGATTAAGAATTTCAAGTCCTTATCCATTACAGCACCCACACACTCAAGCTTAGAGCACCTGGTATTCCCAAGTGGAAATCCATCTAGGTATTGATCAAGATTGATGTTGCTCAACTTAAGTGATCTTGAGGGAACCAGTGTTAAAATGTGATATGGTCAAAAACCTCTACCATCAATGATGAACAATTAATAGAAATTCTAGCGATTATAGGTTACCCAACTTTTTAAAAGCTTTCTTCTTTTAAAATCATTCCCAACTTTTATAAAATTACTTAGTAAATCTGCTGATAGATTATTTATTCTCAGTCAAGTGTTGAATGATGAAGAGTGGATATTAGCAAATTAGCTAAAAAACATGGTTGCAGTATTCAATCTAAGGATTTCCAGAAAATAAGTTAGATAATACCTTGTGTAATATTAAGCTAACTTTTGTAAAATGTCCACAACTAGCAGTAGAGCCCGGCATTGCCCAGGGATGTAACAGTAAGAGATATATCAAGTATCGACCATCATAAAGACTGAAAAATAAAATTGACAAAGATTATTGTTTAAGGTTGACAGACACGCACGTCTTAATTAGTTTTATTTTTATTTTTTTTTTTTTGAATTGTTCAAACCTAAACACAAACAAAAACATTGTTTTCAATCGTTATGAGTCTACTGATTGAATAGAATTTTATTATAAACAATTGTCTTGTAAATGGAATTTTTAAAGCATTCTGAATGTAAAAATAAAGAAAAATGTGTGCAAGACAATAAGAAACACTACCTGCCAAAAAAAAAGTGAAGTTTTGTTGAAATCGGTTGAAAAATGTGGGAAATCCGATCCAATATATAAACGTACACACACACAAACAACCAACCTGGGTTTTATAATAAGTATAACTTGATAACTAGATATTACTAAGTATAACTTGATATGAGTTGTCCCCCTTTCATTAATGCCTCTTAATCGTGTTTTCAAATTGATTCCGTTCAAAAACAATTGTGTTTTTCCAATTTTTGGTGCTGTCAGAACCACCACAAGGTAACTTTATGCAGTCCTGTGAAGTTTTGTTGAAATCGGTTGAAAAATGTAGGAAATCTGATACAATATATAAACATACAGACACACACACAATCTGCGTTTTATAATAAGTAAGATAATGTGAATCAGAATTCTGTTAAACATGTAAACATTTTAAGAATTTAACAAAATTGTATAAAATAAACAGGCAAGACGATTTCTCTTTCTTTATCAATCCCATGTGACTGTCCCTCTCATAGCAGGTGGAATAGTTTGAGAAATAATTAACAAAAACATTATTTTTCAAATCTGAAGAAAAAGCAAAAGAGGACTATAGAAAGGAAGTATCAATGTTCATTAATGGAATTTTTTTTTTTTTCTTAAAGATAGTTATTAGAAATGGAGCTGTATTTTAATCAGCATTATTAAAATATTTCAAATGATAAGTAACCCCAAACTTTTCTATCAAAAGCTCTTACTGAGGTCATCACTAAACAAATGCTTTGGTAACATCATTGATTACAGTAGAAACAAGTTGAAGATTTAATATTTTTTATTGGTTAAAGAAAACAACATTAGTTTCACACAAGTCTTAAGTATAAAACCAACTATAGATTAGCAACAAATCTCAATTTTAACATCATTGAATATAGATTTGAGTTGAAATTTTTTTTCTTGATTAAACCCCCGAAATATTAGGGTCGGTGTATAAATTAATTTTTAAGTATTTTGTGACTTTTGAATGAATAGCATTTATCTATTGTGTATCTACATGAGAGCCTGCCAACAAGTGTTCAATGTTTTTCAAGAGTAACCAAATTATGCACAGTATGTCTTCTCATCAATATTTGCCTGTGTGTTTTTAAAAGCACATACTATGAAAATGCTAAAGCACATATTTCACATAAACATAGATTCTCTTCAGTAAGTATCCTCATGAGTTTTAAAACTTGAATAGTTTGATAATAATGAACTAAATACTTCAAATTTAGGATTTCTTACCAGTATGTTGCTTCATGTGAATTTTTAACTTTAAACTTTGTGAAAATGTTGAGCTACAGAATTCACATGAATATGGTTTTTCACCAGTGTGTATTCGCATATGACTTCTTAAATTGGAATTTCCAGAAAATGTTGAATCACATACTTTACATGAATATGGTTTCTCACCAGTATGTGTTCGCATGTGACGTTTTAAGTTTGGACTCTTTGAAAACTTTGCACTACACATTCCACATGAATATGGTTGTTCCCCGGTGTGTATTCGCATATGGCTTTTTAAACTTGAGCTCACAGAAAATGATGAACCACATACTTGACATGAATATGGCTTTTCACCAGTATGTATTCGCATGTGACGCTTTAAGTTTGAACTCTCTGAAAACTTTGTGCTACACACTTCACATGAATATGGTTTTTCACCAGTGTGTGTCCTCATATGTTTTATTAAACTTGAATTTTCAGAAAATGCAGCCCCACACACTTCACAAGAATATCTTTTCTCACAAGAATGCATCTGCATGTGACTTTTTAATTTTGAACTCCGTGAAAATTTTGAGCTACACAATTCACATGAATATGGTTTTTCACCAGTGTGTATTCGCATATGTCTTATTAAATTTGAGCTCTGGGAAAATACTGAACCACATACTTCACATGAATAGGATTTCTCACAAGTATGCGTAAGCATGTGACGTTTTAAAGTTGAACTCAGTGAAAATTTTGAGCTACATACTTCACATGAATATGGTTTCTCACCAGTATGTATTCGCATATGTCTTATTAAATTTGAGCCATTAGAAAATACTGAACCACATACTTCACATGAATATGGTTTCTCACCAGTGTGTGTTCGCATGTGACTTCTTAAATTTGAACTTCCAGAAAATGCTGAACCACATACGTCACATGAATATGATTTCTCACAAGTATGCGCTTGCATGTGACGTTTTAATGCTGAACTCAGTGAAAATGTTAAGCTACACAATTCACATGAATATGGTTTCTCACCAGTGTGTATTCGCATATGTCTTATTAAATTTGAACCATTAGAAAATTCTGAACCACATACTTCACATGAATATGGTTTTTCACCAGTGTGTATTCGCATATGACTTCTTAAATTCGATCTTCCAGAAAAGGTTGAACCACATACTTCACATGAGTATGGTTTCTCAACAGTATTTGCCTGCAATTGGCATCTTAAACCTGAACTGTCTGAAAACATTGAACTACACATTTCACAACTGGTTTTTCATCAATATCTACACATGATTTTATCCTGAACTGTACAAAAAATGCTGATGTACGGCTTCTGTCTAGTATGTTTTCTCGCATGAATTATTGTCATCAAACTGAATATATGTTGAACCACACTATTCAGATTAATTTTTTTTTCTCCAATGTGTATATACATGTAAGTTCCAAAAATTGTGGAAAATCCAATCTTTCTTTCCAGGGGTATGAATTGTCTCCAGGATGTGCTTCCAAGTTAACCTTTGTTGGGTGATCGCTTTTGATGGAAAATACAACCTGCACAAGAAAATAACATAGTATTAGTGTCTTCTTAAAAATGTATATATTTATATCAAGCAATTTCATATTCAGTCATGTTTTTCAGGAAAATTCCACTAGAACACGTTCCATTGAAGGTGGAAGAGTTTACACAATTTCATGAATACTAAAAGAAATGTAAAATACTATAAAAATGACTTGAAAAATTTCCCAACATAGATATGAAAATAATAAAACAGAAAGTTTAAAAATACTATGTAATTTCATAATAGATGCACCCTCAATAAAACATAAAAGGTAATTTTCTTAACAAAAATCTTTGAAATACATTTTTGGCTAACCATTTTCTCTTCTTTTTCAATGCTAAGTCTACAAACAAATGGTTCCAAAACATTGTGGCACACCTCATAAGTGCAGCAGCAGAATATAGCAGGTGAGGCAAAATGAAAAAATTTGAAAAATTCATATGCAAAAAATAAATATGATTACAAAATTTAAAATATTATTATGAATTACTTGTAATTGCATGTGTGAGTCCCAGTATAGTGATAAATGATTGTTGACTGATTTTATCATTGTGATATTTTTTACATTATACCAAGTATTAAGAATATTGTAACTAAGGTCTGCAGATAGAAGGAGAGAGTTATCAATGATAATGTTCTGAATAATAATTATCTCTTTTAACCCTCTTTATGTTTTTGCTCTTTAAATGAAATTTTTATCACATGTAATTTGGTGAGGTGTGAGCAAATTTTTGTTTCGAAATTGGGAACCACTGGTCTAGATTAATGTATTCCTTTTCATTAAATATTCATATTTGTAAAGACAACAAGGTTACTAGGTTATTTCCTACTAAGCAACACAAATTGGTTCAGTATACTATATTATTTTAGTGTACTACATGACACTGATATTGAAATTTATCAGGATCAAGAAGGTATAAAAAGTTTTAAATTGTAGAAATGCATCAACTATAACATTGTATTTTCCTTATTATGATTAATAAGGAAATTGTATTCTTCAAGAAGAATCCACCTTGTGAATCTTTGATTTTTTGTTTGCCATCTTTTGAAGAAAGTCAGAAGTTTGTGATCAGTGGATACAAGAATTGGATGAAAAATAACAACAGAAGTAATTAGGTATTCCTATTGCCCGGTCAATACTCCTTCCCCTTCTCTTGAACAGGAGTAGAGGCTCATCCCTTGTTTCTTGTTTAGGAAGGGATTCCCGGAACTTTTCCTTTCCTTTTTTCTGGCCTCCATAATAGTATTGTCATGATTCTTTTGTGATGTGTGCAGTCTATGGCAACATCTCTTCATTCTAAGGGTATTTCCTAGTAAGCAACACAAATTGGTTCAGTGGGTATTTAATCAGTCTCCCTACTAAGACAAGTTGGGACACAAGGTCTTTTTTAAGGTGGGGGACACAAATTGGTTCAGTTACTATATTATTTAAGTTTACTATATGACATTTAAAGAGTAGTGGCTTTCTTTGCTTCCAACAAATCAGAAAATAGTCCAACAATAATTTTATACTTTCACATTGATGGATTGACTGACTTTGTTGTCTGTATTTCTGTCTTATTTCTTGCTAGGTTTTAACATGAGATTTATTGACATAATAAAAACACAATCTTCTCTTTGGTTCACACTGGGCCATTCAGCTGCTATAGCCCACAGGAATCATTTTTTTCTGGCTGATAATGATAGTTAAAATCACAACAGACACCCCTGTATGGATGCTTACAATAATTGTAAATGTGTCAGTAAAGAGGCTAAGTCTTTATTTGCTGATAGAATCAGGCACCAGAAAGTCTCTCACAAGTTTGGTTTTGTGACTACTGGAAGCTCTGCAATAGTGTGTTAAATAAGAGTAAGTCTTTTGTCCAGCTGCACTTCACAAAATTTGAGGTGTTAACATCTGCTGATAAGCAGAATGTTTTGCTAATAGAATCTCTTAACCTTCTACTCTTGGCACATAAATTTAAACCATCAGCTTAATTAAAACTAAAATAAAAGCTTCAAGAAAGATCTTTTATTTTTAACAATTAATTTTAAACTTTAAGTATTGTGAATCCTTGGTGGTACCTATAATTTAAAAGAACTGTGTCCATAATATACGATATTCAGAAATCAATCAAAGTCTTTACTAATTAAATAATGTCTTAGTTTTATTGTATTTTTTATTTTATGATTCAGGGCAGATTTTCAGAAACTGGGATTTCTGTTTTATAAAAAACAATTGATGACTTAAATTAGGTACCTCCACTAACTTTGAGATACCTAATGTTTCAAATGACATTTTATAAATGAAAAACCATTTTTAAAGCTTTTATTTTAGTTTTAATTTCAAGTTAATAGATTACATTTAATATTTCCAATAAGCAAAATACTTGGCTCTATTTAAAACTAATTTGAAAAGACTGGAATCATTTGTTTTTTGTTAAAATTTTTTTAGTGCAACTTTTAGCCCGTGTTTATTGCAATGTAATTCTCTTTAGTAAAAATTCTTAAAAAAAATAACATATACTTATCTGAAACTTAATTTGAGGAATATTAGCTGATTTAAAGTATAAGTAATATTCCCGCAGATCTGTGTAAAAAAATTCCAGGACTATGTTAAGAAGTTTCAAGAACTGAAACTGATGTACACACACACACTTTCATACACAAAGTGAATGGTCAACAATTTTAAAAACAAACTTTCTGATTTAACTTTTAATAGTTTGACAAATGAGATGTTCAAAGAAAAGCTACAGCTGATTCTGAAAGTCATGAAGATATCTATTGAAGGCTAAAACACAACTGAATGCAGACCTAATTAAATTACATATTTTGTGTAGCATTCTGCAGTTAATTCAAATTTTTCAACTGCATTAGAACTATCTCTTTCTATAAAAGGCAGGATGTGTGTGTATAACAAATGCACGGCCGCAATTTTTGACGGATTTGCACAAAAATTTACATACACATGCTCCAAGTTAGCAGGAAGGCCAAGACCAACTTTCCATTTCCCAACTCTCATCAATAGTGGAAACAATCGATTTTTTCATGCTTCTATGGCAGTTTTCATGTAGTTTGCCACCATTTTGTACTGGCTAGAGTGAGAGCCAACAGCTGATTGACATGAATGTTAGCTAGCATGCAAAAAAAATCGATAGCTGCATTCATCACAAGTGGGGAAAAAATTTAAATCTGCATGACACTTTACTCCAATTGGCTCATTCGCTTGCTTAAACTCAACGTTGATTCTGATTCCGCAGAACTGGGTTGGGTGTGAAAAAGTATTTGTTGTTAACATTCTTTTTTCATTCGGTTTTTCCAGTTATGAGTCCTTTTTTAAAGCTGATCGTTTTGTGTTCATTTTGTTTTGAGTCTGCTGTTTCATAGTTTCAGTGGAGATTTCCTTATTGACTGAGAAACCTCTCTCCACTGAGGCCTGTCCATAAGAGAATACCAGCAATCTACAAACAATTTTCAAGTTTTTGATATTCTTTATTGCTAGACAAAGAAGAGTAGAACAAAGTGTCCAGATGCTCTTCATGGTTTCTGAAATTCTTGAAAGCAATATTTCCAGCAGCTTCCTCCTTAAGCTCTTTGCATTTACTGATGATGTCATCACAATCAGACTTGCAAACTTGTTTTCTGTCCATCATGTAAGAAAGATATCTTTTTAAACTGTATTCTGTGGCAGATTTTTCTTTTACAAATGGATTCAGGGTTCAGCTATGTAAGACATTACAAGAGGTTATCTAAAGAGAGACTTTGTCAGAAGTTTCTCAGTGATGGTGATGATCTTTTGTTGACACATTTCCTTTTTTGTATAAATTTTGCATAACTGCCAGAAATGCACACTTGGTCTTTGCAGCATCTTTATGCATGTTTAGGTGTGACAAACATTTTACAAATTCATTCAGTTTAGCAAATGTAATTATCTTTTTAGTGTGCTCTTCCTTTCTTGCTGAAAAAAAAAAAAAACGAGCACAGCATGATGATGTCCCCAAACTTAATAAAACAAAATTTTATCATCAAATGTTTTATTTTAGCTATTATTGAGAGGAAAGACTAAAGTATATTTTATTAAATTTTTAAAACTTTCTAGCATCTTTGAAATTTTGGTTAAAACTCTTGTTTTTTATATGTGTTGGTGGAGTGTTTTAGTACCTTTTTTCTCAGGTGAAAAACACATTGATTTGGAAATTCTTGTAAAAAATCAAATAATCATCAGATTTTAATGAAACTTTCAGGACTTATTCACAAATGAAGGAAATAATTTTTGAAATTTTTTGTTTTAGAAAATCTAGGTACAAATATTTTTTTTTTAAACTTTTACACCTTGCTTACTTAATTCCATGAAATTTTGAGAAATTAAATTTTCATCCCGAAATTTTTTTTATTAAGACGCCTTGGAGAATGTAAATCAATTTTTTTTTTTAAACTCCTACTCATTTCCTGAAAATCTGCTCTGAATCGTAAAATAATAAATGCAATAAAACTGACATGCTTTAATTAGAAAAAGTTTTTAATTGCGTTTATGAATAAGATTTATTAAGGATACTATTGTCTTAAGAAAAACATTTTTTTTGATGCATGAGGAAGTTTTACAAGAATTCTTTTCATTTGAATTATGAATTTATTATAATAATTTTTTAATATTCTACATTACTTTCATTAGGTGATATTGTTAAGTTAAAACTATATTTAGTAATCAAAAATCAGAAAGCTTAAAACAAATCATTTTGCACCAAGATTTTTAAAATAATTTTTATTTTTTTATGTATATAAAATATTATGTAACACACCTATTTTTGAAAGTATGGTTGACCATACACGACACCAAAAAATAAGAGCGATGACTATAGTTAATTTAAAGTCAACTTTCCTAAAATTAGATTATGGATAATATTTTCCAGCATTTTTACAATTACTGAATACTTACAAATCATATAAGAAAGGTGTTCACCTATCATTTTCTTAAATTATGTTTTACAGTTAAAATCTCCAAAGAATAATAAATATTTTGACATCACCTGTCAACGCCTTGTCAGATACGTAAAGCATGCCGATGTTGGTTAAAATCACAGCTGCCATTTTGTTTCCAAAATAAATTTTTGTGTTATTTTAATCTTAAAGTAGAATAATTTCTTTTTTCAAATCAGATTAATTATGCTTTAAATCAGTTAATATTTCTCAAATAAAGTTTAAGAAAAGTATATTTTATTTTTGGAAAAATTTTTTTAATACAGTGTCATGAAAGATGACTAAAAAAAGGTGCTAATCAGCTATTTTAGAAAAAAAATCTATTCCAATTAAATATAATTTCTACTTGAAATACACCACAGTATTTTTCTTACTGGAAATAGTAAATTTAATCCTTTAGCTTTCAATTAAAGCAAAAATGAAAGCTTCAAGAAAGCCTTTTCATTTATAAAAATTCATTTTAAACCAAGATATCAAAAATTAGAGGAAGTACCTACTGTTAATCTAATTTGAAAGAAATATTATTTACCGTAAGTTTAAAATATCATAGAAATGCATTTTTTAACCTGACAGTATCTGTTTATTTAAGTTGTTGGTAAGTTTGTCAACTTAACTGATTTTTATCTAATATTGTTCTATGGGTTTTTAGGTGTTAAAAAAGTAATTTAATGTGAGTGCCTTCTATATATAATTTTTAAGTTCTTTTAAGAAAATATTCTCTGTAATGTTTTATTTAATTTTAAATATTTTTAGTGGCTAATTTACTATCATTATTGGTCTTATTTTCTGATAATGTTGTGTATGGTCATCCAGAAATAAAAACTGGCATGTTTATACACATAAAAAAAAAAAAAAAAAAAAAAAATCAAAATTCTTTTAAAACTATTGGTGTTTGATGATTTGTACTAAGATTTTTGATTTAGGATTAGTAAATATAGTTTTCACTTGATAATAATATCATCTAAAAGGATGAAATTAATATAGAATTTTAAAACTTCCAAATCTAGGCGTTTTTTTATGCAAAATATATGCTAAATTCCCCATCATAATCTTTGGCCCACCCACTGACTAAAGAAAAACAAGATTTTTAACCAAATTTTCAAACATGCTAGAAAGGATTAAAAAATTTAGTAAAATAATAAAAAAAAAACACAAATACTTCGGTCTTTCTTCTTAATTTAATAACAAACATTTTAAATTTTGCCCCTAAAACGTTGTTTTTTTGTTAAGTCTGGAGCCTTTTTTTCATCATGGTACTCTACATTTTCAGTGAATTACTGCAAGCTAATTTAATTCACTAAGAACTTAATTAATAAACATTAAACGATTCAAAAATGAATTTCTCAAAATTTCATAAAATGAAATAAGTGACGAGGGTGGGAGTAAAACACATTCAGTTTTCTGTTTTTACAAAGATTTTCTAAAACAGAAAAGAAAAGTTTAAAAAATTTCCTTCTTTTTTTGTAAATAGATCCTGAAAGTTTCATTAAAATTCATAGCCATTTCGTTTGGGATTTTTACTGATTCAATTGAAAATGTTGAATCTGTAGCTGTTAAAATTCTATCTTTATTAATAAAATTTCTTTTTATTTTATTTTCAACAAGCAAATTTGTGACCTAATGCTTGTCGTAAAAGAAAGAAAAATTCTAAGAATTCATTCATTGAATATTCAATTCAGTTTTTCAATAGATAAAATCAGGTTAGAAGTTTTTTTTACTAAAAAAAATAAGCTTTGAAATGCATTTTAAATCCGATTTGCAACTAACATTCACTTTACAAAGAAATTGCGAAACGATTTTATTTTTCACTTTCTCTACAAAGTCGTAAATGGTAAATAAAAAAAAACAAGCTTTACTTACTTCTTTCAGTTTGTTTTCGCCTAATTTTCATCTTTGAGGGAAATTCTATGTTAGAGAGAAAAGAAGGAAATATAGAAGTGACGATAACAGTAAAATTTATGGGTGAAATTTTAAATTTTCTCCAAAATAAAAGTAACACATGTAACGAGAAAAGGACTTCGGAAGAGCTAATGTCAAGGGAGATAATTCATGCAACAAAATCGTGTCTAACTTTTTTTTTTAAGTTTAAGGATTAAACAAAAAAATTAATATCTATTTTTAGGAAGCCTTCATTTTTTTTTTTTAAATAAATACAATAAATAAATAAATTTTATTTGAAATCTTGTGAAAGAATATAAGCATTTTATTTTTGTTTTCGTAAAGGCTGAATCATCATCTTGTGGGAAAGTCATTTGCACACAAAGCAAAGCTCATCACAATTTAATTTACTCATTGGGGACACCCGATTTTTTACCTCGTACCAAACTGGGCTACTTTTTTAGTAAATATCCAGTTGATTGTTGTTCTTCTACTTATTGTCACTCTTTAAGCCAGACATTTAAATGAAGATTTTTTTTTTTTAGACAATGAAGACAATTCATATAAGTTTGCTGCGTTACAATCTGCTTCTTACCCATTTTCCTACAATTTAGCATTTTGGCTGTATTAAGATAAAAAGTTTAAATATCGAGGAGGAGATTGTGGTGATCACTTACATGTGCCACACCTCCGCTTTCTTTAATGTCATTGGTTCATAAATATATGATACTTATTATATGACAATTTTGCCATCGCACGTCATTTGAATTTTTCTATAAAATCATGGGTTGGTCCATTTCCTGACCAATCGCGTATTTTAGTATTTTTCTATATTTTTGGCGCCATGCTCACTGGAGCCTATGCGTAACTAAAAAAAACCCTCTCGCTGTTAGCTAACACTAACAGCCAGTAGCAGTTCAATTCTTGGAGAATACGGCACGGCGCATAAAGTCTTGTGACATTGTAATTCTTAATTATTACTTATTCTAGTAATCATATCATACTAATTCCTATTGATATCACTCATGAACATTACATCTTTTTACACTGGTAACACACTGTGGATTTATTCTTTATTTAACTAAGTCTTCAATTGAACTTTGTAGTTAAATAACATTCAACATTGTACTCAACATTAATTAGCTAAAAACTTAACCTTTTTATTACGGAAAAAGGGAAGCAACTTTCTTTATACTCTTGTTGACTTTTGTATATCATTGTTAATACAATATTTTATTAATGTTCACTGAGCTTGTTTATTTTTCTCTCGTGTATGTTGTACATGATTCATGTGGGGTGTTTTTACAAGAACACAGCTTTCCTTCCTGATTATATTCACGGTGACCCTAGCCAACAATTCTTCTAGCACCACTACAAGATGATCCTTTTTGGATTCAGTTCAACATGTAATTCTTATGAAAATATTTAACACAATATGCCTTCCTAGAATGAAGTGGGGCAGGGCTTAGGGGTTGCTATTTACCTGTAAATGCTGCTTTCTTTAAATGTTGGGGTTACCAATGTAAATGGTGTTTTGTTGAAATGATTAATGTGGCTGCGTGTTGAAGAGCATTTAACATTTTTACATTTTTTTAAATCAAGGAAAAACAATGGAAAACAAATTTGTGTTTCAACGATAAAACATATATTAAAATCAACAACAAATACAAGGTAATTTTTTAATTGTGTGAATAAAGAGAAAAAAGTAGTTTCCCTTTAAGTGTTAGTTGAATATGATGATATTTAAATAAGCAAGTTTTCTGAATATAATGTTCAGAGTTCTGTGTTAAAATAGAATGTGTATTCAGAAGTACGTACAGTTGTGTGTTTTGTAACTAACAGAGTTGTTGCAACTTGGTTTGTTCACAAAGAACTGATGGTGAATGATATTCAAGCTCTGTGTCCCTGTGTGTGTGTGTGCGTGCGGAGTGAGTAGAATAAATAGTCTGTGTAGACGCGTGTGAGTAGTTGAGTTCTACTGTCTTCAACACTACTGGTTAATTTGGGAATGAATCCGAACTTATATTACAATCGGTAGGCTCCCAGCACGAACGCGGGATAAATTTTGAAAGAACACGAAAAATATCTGATTGGATGAAAAATTAACCAATCAGTGATTTTATAACAAAAGCATGTTTGTGAGTTAACGGTAGGAAAAATTCAGTGTGGTGAATGCGATCAGTAAATTGTCCTGTAATATTTAGTATTTGACCAATCACAGTTGAGAAAAATGTAGGCGTGGCAAACATAGTAGTAATCACTACAATCACCCGCCACAAGATTGGAAAAAGGTGATGAAAAACAGTTTTTTTTTTTTAATATGTTATGTAGTAACTCTTGAATTTTCGAGGCCAATGGACTTCTCGACCTTTCTTTGTATATTGGTGTGCAAGTGTTTGTTGTTGCTGTATATCGCCCGGTGATGTTGGTGATTGTGATGTTTGGTTGGGTTCCGTACTCCGTTCTATGTAAGCTGGCTTATGGCGATCAATCGAAATGTTGGATCGTCCACTAGGAAGTTGAACGGTGTTCCGAATTTGTTATGCCGTACGAGGACACAGGACGGACCTGAATAACTCGGAGTGAGTGGCTTTTTTACGGCATCTTGTCGAATAAAGGCAAAGTCACACTTGTTCAAAAATGTAGGAACGAAGTTATCCTTAGTCTGGAACCGAGTAGGTGTTAAGGCTAAAGTAGACATCCTACTCTGTAGATATTGGATGAAAGATGAAGAAGGGTTTGAGGCTGTACTATCGGACAGAAATTGCCCTGGCAAAAGCAATGGTTGTCCAAAAACAAGGTCAGCTGGTGAACATTGAAGGTCCCCCTTAGCCTGTGACCGGAGTGAAAGCATTACCAGGGGTAAATTGTCAATCCAAAATAATTGGTTATTAACATTGGAGCTAGTTAATGCGGCCTTTAGCTGGCGGTGAAAGCGTTCTACAAGGCCGTTAGCACAAGTATGCTGTGGTAGATATATGTCACGCTCCAAGAACATTGATGTATTCCTTAAAGAGTGTGTAGACTGAAATTGTGGGCCGCGATCTGTTGTTATCACTGATGGGCATCCAAAAAACGAGATCCAGTTTCTCAGTATAGCCTTAGCAACAGTTTGTTTGTTTGGGTTTTATGGCATATCAACCACTGTGGGTTATTTAATGCCAAATCCAGTTTATATACATATGCCAAATATATGAATTTTAAATGCCTATTTTGTATGGAACATTTTTAGCAACCTTGAGCTTATTTGCTTGTACACTGCAAAATAATCCTAGGTATTTTTGTTTAAGTCAAGAATTTCCATTTGATAAGGACAGTTTATTTACAAAATGGTAAAAGGTAGGATATGTTGCTTACACATCAGTCTACATCTTTGATAAGAGACCAATTCTTTTTAGAAAATCCAATATAATTTTTGGTTCAGTTTTTGCAAATAATTTCTTCATGTTCTTGATTGATTGATTGATTGTTTTGTTTAACGGCATCTCAAACTTAGTGGTCACTTTATACCGAAAATGATTTTGATTGGTTGGTTGGGTTTTATAGCATATCAACCACTGTGGGTCATTTAATACCAAATTAAGGTGTATATATATATATATATATATATATATATATATATATATATATATATATATATATATATATATATATTAAATATACAGTACTATTAAACATATAGCTGGCAACATTATTGTTTCAAAAACACATCGCTGGCAACATTATTTTTTCCAAAAGCGTATAGCTGGCAACATTATTATTTCCCAAAAAAGTATAGCTGGCAACATTATTGTTTCAAAAACACATATCTGGCAACATTATTGTTTCCAAAAAACGTATAGCTGGCAACATTATTGTTTCAAAAACGTATAGCTGGCAACGTTATTGTTTCCAAAAAACGTATAGCTGGCAACATTATTGTTTCAAAAACGTATAGCTGGCAACATTTTTTCCAAAAAACGTATAGATGGCAACATTATTGTTTCCAAAAAACGTATAGCTGGCAACATTATTTTTCCGAAAGCATTATCTGAAGCCTTGTTGTTGGACGTAGTTTGTCGTCGTAGCCAGGACGCGGATGTAGTTTACCTTCATGTCCAGGACGCCTTAGCAACAGATTCAGCGGTTGTAGCTTGAAGAGGAATTGCAATTGGCCATCTAGAAAACCTGTCGATTATAGTAAGAATGTATTGGTATCCGTGGACTTCCGGTAACGGACCCACCAAGTCGACGTGTAGATGACGGAAACTCCCGTCTGGCGTGGCGAAATTACCACGCGGTGACTTGGTATGACGATGAATTTTAGTACATTGGCAAGTAATACAACACTTTTAATGTCGCTATTCGTGTTTAGCCTAGACAAAGCGTTCGGAAATCATTTTTGACGTAGCTTTGCGACCGGGGTGTGAAAATGAGTGAAAATGATCAAAAATCTTCCTCCTCATACAGACAGGTACCAAAGGTCTGGGATTGGAAGTGCTTGTGTCAGAGGCAATAAACTTTGCACTGAAAGGCAAGGGCTTTTGTTCAATTTATAATGACGAGTCTTGCAATGAGTTAAATAGAGTGACGTCCCTTGCTTGTTCGTCTGCTAAAATTTCCATATCCAGCTTTTCTTCAAGGGTACTACTGTGTAAAGCAGCTCGCGATAGTGTGTCGGCGACAATATGTCGGTGGTAAATTGTGATATAAAATCCAGCTGTCTATAATCGCGTGGATTTATATTTATCTGATTTTGTATGGGGGGCGAAAACTAAAGGTTTGTGATCGGTGAAAAAAAACGGTGGAGTTTCGACGTTCGTCCTTCCAGAATGTGTCTTAAAATGTTTTATAGAAAGATAGCAAGCAATTCGCGAGAGAAAGTATTATACTTCTTCTGGGTTGAAGTAAGCTTAACTGATAAAAAAGAAATTGTCGTGGTTTGTTTCTCTGTGTCTTGATTTAAAACCGCTCCAATCGCTTCCGATGACACATCCAGTAGTTAACGAAAGACACCGCGTAAGTAAGTTAGCTTCGTGAAGTTCGCTAAAGCATCGCGTGAATTATTGAAAGCAGTGAGAGCTTCGTCAGTTAGTGTTATTGAGACGTTTTTCTTTCTTTGACCTCGGAGTAGGTTGGTTAGGGGTGCTAAGATCTGTGAACAATTTGGAATAAACTGGCGATAATAATTAAACCAAGGTATCGATGGAGTTGACGGAGTGTAGTCGGTTGTGGAAAGTTTTTTTTTTTTTTTATTGCTGTTACTTTTTCTAGGATCGGTGTGATTCCTGATTCATCAATTGCGTATCCGAGAAAGTTAAGTTTGGAAACAACGAATAAACACTTATCTGGGTTTATTTTCAATCCGAAATGCTCTAAACGCTCGAAAACTTGTGTCACGTGACACACGTGGTCGTCCATGTCAGCGCTTGCCACTAGTAGGCCGTCGATGTAAGCGAATGAGTGGTGTAAAGCGCGAAGGGCTTCATTGATCAATCGTTGGAAAGGCTGTGCAGCGTTTCGAAGTCCGAAAGGCATCCGCAGCAACTCATAAAGGCCAAAGGGCGTTGTTATTGCTGTCTTATGCACGTCTTCCTCGGCAACTGGAATCTGATAGAACGCTTTTCTCAGATCAATTTTGGTGAACACTTTCGCACCTTGCAGAGAAATTGCGAAATCTGCTAAGTTAGGCACAGGATATTTGTCGGCCACCGTTTGTGTGTTTAGTCTTCGATAATCGCCGCAGGGTCTCCAAGCCCCCTCTTGCACCTTAGGAACCATGTGGAGTGGAGACGCGAAAGGGTTAGACGAACGGCGAATTATTCCTAGGTCTAACATATGTTGGAATTCCGCGCGAGCTAGTTTGTACTTCTCAGGGCTTTACCTGCACGGCTTGGAATAGACTGGCAAGCCAAATGTTTGGATTTTATGTACGGTGTGGTGCTTCCCCGTTTCGGTATAAGTGAAAGGGCGGACAAACGAAGGAAACTTATCCAACACACTTTTTAGAGGTGTTATAGACAAGCGTATGGTTGCAAGAAAGAAATACAACAGCAGAAATAGGTTTACGTAGTTTATTTCAACAGGAACGTGAGGGATGGGACAGCTACCTTGTGGTATAGTTCATAAGCCAGCTTCGGATCAATCTCTCATAGTAGTTCACACATGTTGACGGTAGTTGATGCTCCCCTGCTGACAGCTGCTGACCGCTCGGCCTGACCGTGATAGGTCTGTTCCCTGGCCACCTGTGACTGCCTGTTGAACTTCCGTGTGACCCCTTTTATAGCGTTTTTTATGGCTTAACTGGCTCGAAAAACGAAACGAGTACAATTAGGAGGGAAGCATTTTTATTGGACGAAAAATAGAACACTTTAAATATTTTATTTTTCGACCGGAACTCGTGTGTCGGGAACATTTGTAAACGAAGATAATGGTCATTTTTTGACGGGGCTTTGTCCCGTTCACATCCGGCTCTCGCTCTTGAGTATTTGTCTGTAAATCAACCGGGACTAGGTGGAATAACGCTAACTTGTGCACCTGTGTCCACGAGAAACATTTTGTCAGAGTTTCTGTCTCTGACGTAAAATAGACGGTTGGCGTTCTCTACTCCAACAGCAGACGCCGTCTTCATGCGCTATTGGGAATCGCATTTCCCGCCTTCTGGCTTGATGTAGAATCCAACTGCTGTTTAAAACTGCACGGTTTGGTGCATTTTATAGCTGTCTGACCAAATTTGCGATGATACCAGCAATACGCATCGTTTCTTCCCCGAGAGTTAGATCGGAAACGTCGGTGAGACTTGTATGAGTTGTGAGCTGAGGATGATCGCTCTCTGTACAAACGATCTATCTGTGCAAATAGCTTATTAATCTGTTGTTGAAGCTTGCTGACTACGTCCTCATGTGGCGTGGCGTGTAGCACGGGAACGTTGACACTGCTTATAGTTGCAGCATCCTTTATCTTGTCGGCTATTTCCGCCGTTTTTTCTAAGTCTAAGTCTTCGGGTAGTGTAGCTAGGATTTGGGTTGCGTGGGTTGTCAACTTATCCAATGAATCCGTAAGTACAATTGTATATTTGTAAGAGAGCTGTTGCAACTTGGTTTGTTCACAAAGAAATGATGGTGAATGATATTCACGTTCTGTGTGTGTGTGCGCGCGCGTGCGTGTGCGGAGTGAGTAGAATAAATAGTAATAATCCGAACTTATATTAGAATCGGTAGGCTCCCAGCACGAACGTGGGATAAATTTTGAAAGAACACGAAAAATATCTGATTGGATGAAAAATTAACCAATCGGTGATTTTATAACAAAAGCATGTTTGTGAGTTAACGGTAGGAAAAATTCAGTGTGGTGAATGCGATCAGTAAATTGTCCTGTGATATTTAGTATATATTATTTGAGCAATCACAGTTGAGAAAAATGTAGGCGTGGCAAACATAGTAGTAATCACTACATACCCATACCAAGATTAATGAAAGATGATTATGACGAAGCAACACATAGGATATTATAACAAAAGAAGATAAGGATTTTATTCATGAATTTACACACTTGATGTAGCGTCAGTCACTTGTTTCAGAAAAAGTAATCAGAATTCTTAAAGTCCATAGTTTTAACCTGTTGTCATGAAAAGGAAAAGTTCACACAACAGATTGACATAAAATAATATTCCAAAATGTTTAAAACAAAAATAAGAGAGTTTGTTGCTCATCAAAGGGATATATGGTTTGTATATATTCAAAAGTAGATATAGAGAAATAGTTTGAAATACTTAGCTTTCTTGGATTGTGGAGAGAAAATTCTTTGAAGTGCCATGTGCTTGTTTAAAGGTCAATAATTGGTAATTTTACATTGACGAGTACTTCAATGTTGGTTGTAAAAAACTGAAACTCAACTTTTGACAAAACATCACTCTTTTATTAATTTAATTTTTCTACTCATTTTATATCAAAAAGAATTTCATGTTGACTTGCTCCTTTTTTTTCTCCTCCTTGACTGACCAGCTAATTTCTGTGAAGGCAAAGTTTTTCATTGGTCCCAAAACAATTTCACACATGTTCACAAACTCCTTTCCTTCTTTTTTTCAGCTCATCAATCAATTACTGTGAAGGCAAAGTTTTCATTTGTCCAAAGAAAATTTCACATTGGCTCTTGAATTCCATTCTTTCTTTTTCCTCATTTCTCCCAATTTGAAGACAGTGAGGGAAGAGGGTTATTATTTTGCACTCACTACACCTGAATCCAAGTATACACGGACTCACAATTATTATATCAACAAATTCATGAACAAACACTTTAACCCACCATGTTATTGTCTTGTAGTACAATTCTCTGTAGAGAACATCAAGACTTAAACCTAACCTCCTGGCTGATATATTCTACTTACTTGTAATGCTTGATTGTACTCACTGGAGCTTTTCTTTTTTGTTGAAGCTGCTGCTGATATTGAAGACTTGCTGTCATTTGTCTTCCTTTATTAGTGGCTCCCATATTGTATTTATGTCTCCACTAGGCCTATTAATGAGGTCCTCATAGCCTAACATATGTGTCGATTCTTTTAGACATCTCTCTTTCCTTGTCTAGTATTTTCAAATCTTTGTTAAATATTTCCCATTAGTGCTTCTAAAATACCCAAGACCAGAGTTTTTAGTAACGTTTCAGCATACAATTGCCACAAAGGATTCTAAGATAACATTCCCCAATTCTGTTTTGATTTTGCAGAATTTTGGCAAGCATATTTATAGGAATTAAATCCTATATATATTTTCAACCAAATCTCATCAGAAGGTTTTTCAGATAAAGAATAATTACTAGCACAAATACTGAAAAAATGTTATTTTTGGACCATTTAGAAAAAAAACAATAATTCCCTTCACCACTGCTGCAAATGAAAGAAAAAGACATTTGCAAGCTAGTGTGAAATTATTTTCTAACTGATGAAAACCTTGGATTCAAAAATTTCACAACTATTTTGAATCTCCTTATGGATATAAAAATAGAAGCATACTACTTCTTGAGGCCCACAATTTCATAAGCCATTTTGGTTTACCTATGCATATGCAACACACACAATGGAAGACAACAGCCAACAACTAAGGCCTTGTCTATGCACATGATAGAAGGGATTAACTTGCAACCAACTACTAAGACTTTATTTATGAACTCACAAAAATATAAATCTCTTCACACATTTCAAAGCATACTAAGAACACTTAATTAGTTTATAAAACAAACTTCACTGCAAGGAAATTTGAACATTTTATTATTATTGTATATTTCTATAAAGAATGTATACTTCTACTTTTCCTTCAGAGAATAACCTTTTTCTGTTTCACCTAAAAGATGTGTTGTTATTAAATGTTTGGAATATCGACACTCAGCAACCAAAACCTGGGTAGATGGATGCTAACATATTACTCACATCATGACTTATTCAGGATTACACGTCTAAGTGGTGTATCTCAATTATACTGGATTTTACTGATTCATACTTGGCTTATTTTTTGTTCAAAATCCTCCTGATGCTTTCCTCATAAGTATATTATAGATTCAAATTAATATTTTTAAACCAGACTTTTTCTCATCAGACTCCAACACTTTTAACCACACTCCCATATTTTTCTCTAGCTAATCTCATTAGTTTCACACAGGATTACCCAGTCTCCCAATGCACTGATATGACTCAATCAGGGCCACTCTTACGAAATAATACACCATTTCAGAATTGGACCATGTCATTTTATAGTGTACCTCATTAAAATTTGTGTTGTTGCAAAACTTCCATTGATTCATTTTTGATAGGTTACCAACTGATTGCAAGTTATTTAAAGTGTGACATAGAGAGAGAGAGACCCCACTCCCCACCTCGCAGTGGATTTAGTAATCAACAGTGCTAAAGAATTAGGATGTTTTTTTAATGTCCTTTTAAATTTGATCTTATTAAAATTACCGAATACCACTCTACATGAACAGTTTTTATCTAGTGTACATGAGAGCTTGTTAACAAGTATGGGTTTACATAAATCATTTTTAAGACTAAGTAAATTCCAAATCCAAGACTTCACGATTAGTTTTTCTCTAGTGTGTATCTACATACAGGCTTACTACCTAGCATGGGTTTGCATGTTTTTTTCAAGTGATAAATGTGCAAATACCAAAATATACACTTCCCATCAATATGTATTTGCATCTGGGTTTTTAATAGAGCATTCATACATACTTCACATGAGTATGGATTCGCCCCAGTAAATATCCTCTTATGAGTTTTAAAATGTCAACTCTGGAAATATTGAATCATATACTCCACATGGTAAGGGTCTCCTACCAGTATGTATGTGCATAAGAATTTTTAAATTTAAACTGTGTAAATGTTGAATGACACAATTCAGAAAAATATAGTTTTTCACCGGTGTGTATTCCTATATGCCTTGATCTTGCAGAAAATACTGAACTACATAATTCACATGAATATGGTTTCTCCCCTGTATGTATTCACATGCAATGTTTCTTGCCAGGATGTATTGGCATGTGACTTTTTGATTTTGAATTCTGAAAATTTTCAGCTATATATTCCACAAGAATATGGTTTTTCACCAGTGTGTATTCACATGATGTGGACTCATATGAATATGGTTTCTCATCTGCATGTACATGTGGCTTTTTAACATTTCTGTGAAAATAATGAGTTACACACTTCATATGTTTTCACCCATGTGTATTTGCATATGTCTTATTAAATTTGAGCTCTGGGAAAATACTGAACCACATACACCACATGAATACGGTTTATCACAATTATGAGTTCGCATGTGATGTTTTAACATTGAACTCAGTGAATATGTTGAGCTACACACTACACACGAATATGGTTTTTCACCAGTGTGTTCACATGTTTTATTAAACTTCAGCTGAGAAAAAGCTGAACCACATAATTAAATTCTTAAATTCAAAGTCCAGAAAATATTGAACTACATACTTCACATGAGTATGATTTCTCAACAGTATTTACTTGCAACTGGCATCTTAAACTTGAACTATCTGAAAACATATTTAGACATTTTACAACCTTTTCTATCAAAAGCTCTTAATGAGGTGGTCACTAAACAAATGCTTTGGTAACATGACTGATTACAGCAGATATAAGTTGAAGATTTAATATTTTTTATTGGTTAAAGGAAACAATATTGGTAATACAGAAGTCTTAAGCAAAGTTAAAGAACAAGAAGATTAAATGAGCAAAAATTCTCAAATAATTTTAACATCAATGAATATAGTATCTGTAGGAGTGTAAATTAATTTTTTTAACTATTTTCGTAACTCTTGACATGAATAGTTTTTATCTGTTGAGTATCTACATGAGACTTTGTTAACAAGTGTTAAATATTTTTCAAGATTGACCAAATTACACACAGCACATGAATGCCTTCTCCTCAATATTTACTTGCCTGGGTGTTTTTAAGAGCACATCCTATGAAAATGCTAAAGCACATGCTTCACATCAACATAGATTCTCTTCAGTAAGTATCCTCATATGCGTTTTGAAATGTGAATGCTTTGATAATAATGAACTAAATACTTCAGTTAGGATTTCTTACCAGTATGTTGCTGTATGTGCATTTTTAACTTTGTGAAAATGTTGAGCTACAGAATTCACAGGAATATGGTTTTCACCTGTGTGTATTCGCATATGACTTCTTAAATAGGAACTTCCAGAAAATGTTGAATCACATACTTTACATGAATATGGTTTCTCACCAGTATGTGTTCGCATGTGACGTTTTAAGTTTGGACTCTTTGAAAACGTTGCGTTACACATTCCACACGAATATGGTTGTTCACCAGTGTGTATTCGCATGTGATTTTTTAAACTAGAACTTCTAGAAAATGCTGAACCACATACATCACATGAATATGGTTTCTCACTAGTATGTGTTTCCATGTGATGTTTTAAAGTGGAATTCAGCGAAAATGTTGAGCTACACAATTCACATGAATATGGTTTCTCACCAGTATGTGTTCGCATGTGACTTCTTAAACTTGAACTTCTAGAAAATGCTGAACCACATACATCACATGAATATGGTTTCTCACCAGTATGTGTTCGCATGTGACGTTTTAATGTTGAACTCTTTGAAAACGTTGCGCTACACATTCCACAAGAATATGGTTGTTCACCAGTGTGCATTCGCATATGACTTTTGAAACTTGACCTTGCAGAAAAGGCTGAACCACAAACCTGACATGAATATGGTTTCTCACCAGTATGTGTTTGCATGTGACGTTTTAAAGTTGATCTCAGTGAAAATGTTGAGCTACACAATTCACATGAATATGGTTTCTCACCAGTATGTTTCAGCATGTGACTTTTTAACTTTGAACTCTGTGAAAATGTTGAGCTGCACAATTCACATGAATATGGTTTCTCACCAGTATGTATTCGCATATGTCTTATTAAATCTGTGCTGTGTGAAAATGCTGAATCACATACTTCACATGAATAGGATTTCTCACAAGTATGCGTTAGCATGTGACGTTTTAAAGTTGAACTCAGTGAAAATTTTGAGCTACATACTTCACATGAATATGGTTTCTCACCAGTATGTATTCGCACATGTCTTATTAAATTTGAGCGATTAGAAAATACTGAACCACATACTTCACAAGAATATGGTTTCTCACCAGTATGTGTTCGCATGTGATTTCTTAAATTTGAACTCCAAGAAAATGTTGAACCACATAATTCACATGAATATGATTTCTCATGAGTATGTGCTTGCATGTGACGTTTCAATGATGAACTCACTGAAAATTTCAAGCTACACATTTCACATGAATATGGTTTCTCACCAGTGTGTATTCGCATATGTCTTCTCAAATTTGAGCTATTAGAAAATTCTGAATCACATACTTCACAGGAAAATGGTTTTTCACCAGTGTGTGTTCGCATATGAATTTTTAAATTTGAACTCCAAGAAAATGTTGAACCACATACTTCACATGAGTATGGTTTCTCAACAGTATTTGCCTGCAATTGGCATCTTAAACTTGAACTGTCTGAAAACATTGAGCTGCACATTTCACATCTGTTTTTTCACCAATATGTACACATGATTTTATCCTGAACTGTACAAAAAAATGCTGCTGTACGGCTTCTGTCTGGTATGTTTTCTCACATGAATTATTGTCATCAAACTCAATATATGTTGAACCACACTATTCAGATGAATATTTTTTTCTCCAATGTGTATACACATGTAAATTTTAAAAATTGTGGAAAATCCAATCTTTCTTTCCAGGGGTATGAATTGTCTCCAGGATGTGCTTCCAAGTTAACCTTTGTTGGGTGATCGCTTTTGATGGAAAATACAACCTGCACAAGAAAATAACATAGTATTAGTGTCTTTTTAAAAATGTATTTTTTAATTAAAATGAACTCATTTTAAAAAATGTTTTCTGGTTAAATTTTTTCCAGCTCTTCAGTCATGAAGCATAAATTCAAAAATATTTATATCAAGCATTTTCATATTCAGTCATGTTTTTCAGGAAAATTCCACTAGAACACGTTCCATTGAAGGTGGAAGAGTTTACACAATTTCATGAATACTAAAAGAAATGTAAAATACTATAAAAATGACTTGAAAAATTTCCCAACATAGATATGAAAATAATAATAAAACAGAAAGTTTAAAAATACTATGTAATTTCATAACAGATGCACCCTCAATAAAACCTAAAACGTAATTTTCTTAACAAAAATCTTTGAAATACATTTTGTCTAACCATTTTCTCTTCTTTTTCAATGCTAAGTCTATAAACAAATGGTTCCAAAACGGTGTGGCACACCTCATAAGTGCAGCAGCAGAATATAGCAGGTGAGGCAAAATGAAAAAAATTTGAAAAATTCATATGCAAAAAATAAATATGATTACAAAATTTAAAATATTATTATGAATTACTTGTAATTGCATGTGTGAGTCCCAGTATAGTGAGAAATGATTGTTGACTGATTTTATCATTGTGATATTTTTTACATTATACCAAGTATTAAGAATATTGTAACTAAGGTCTGCAGATGGAAGGAGAGAGTTATCAATGATAATGTTCTGACTAATAATTATCTCTTTTAACCCTCTTTCTGTTTTTGCTCTTTAAATGTAATTTTTATCACATGTAATTTGGTGAGGTGTGAGCAAATTTTCGTTTCGAAATTGGGAACAATTGGTCTAAAGTAATGTATTCATTTTCATTAAATATTCATATTTGTAAAGACAACAAGGTTACTAGGTTATTTCCTACTAAGCAACACAAATTGGTTCAGTATACTATTTTAGTGTACTACATGACACTGATATTGAAATTTATCAGGATCAAGAAGGTATAAAAAGTTTTAAATTGTAGAAATGCATCAACTATAACATTGTATTTTCCTTATTATGATTAAAAAGGAAATTGTATTCTTCAAGAAGAATCCACCTTGTGAATCTTTGATTTTTTGTTTGCCATCTTTTGAAGAAAGCCAGAAGTTTGTGATCAGTGGATACAAGAATTGGATGAAAAGTAACAATAGAAGTAATTAGGTATTCCTATCGCTCGGTCAATACTCCTTCCCCTTCTCTTGAACAGGAGTAGAGGCTCATCCTTTGTTTCTTGTTTAGGAAGGGGTTCCCGGAACTCTTCCTTTCCTTTTCTCTGGCCTCCACAGTAGTATTGTCATGATTCTTTTGTGATGTGTGCAGTCTGTAGCAACATCTCTTCATTTTGACGGTATTTCCTAGTAACCAACACAAATTGGTTCAGTGGGTATTTAATCAGTCTCCCTACTAAGACAAGTTGGGACACAAGGTCTTTTTTAAGGTGGGGGACACAAATTGGTTCAGTTACTATATTATTTAAGTTTACTATATGACATTTAAAGAGTAGTGGCTTTCTATGCTTCAATCAAATCAGAAAATAGTCCAACAATAATTTTATACTTTCACATTGATGGATTGACTGACTTTGTTGTCTGTATTTCTGTCTTCTTTCTTGCTAGGTTTTAACATGAGATTTATTGACATAATAAAAACACAATCTTCTCCTTGGTTCACACTGGGCTATTTAGCTGCTATAGCCCACAGGAATCATTCTTTTCTGACTGAAACATTTACATGAACCAGCTTATGTAGTACCTCATAATTATTAAAGTAAAAAAAAAACATTCAGCATTCCAATTTCTTTTAGTTTTTTTTTTATTACTGCAGCTTACACCATAAGTTTGTTGATACTATCTGTAGAAATTATAAATACTATAAATAAATTAAAATACAAGTGCTCTACAGCTTTTTGAGGGCAACTATAGCCCCCCCCCCGCCAAGTCAATACAGATCTGCTATGATAAAACATTTCTATCCCAAGTAAAAATCATCACAAACATATCAGAAGTTATTTTCTTGCACTACAGCCAATTTGAATTGAAAAAAAAAGAAGTGAAAAATTACTTTTGTCATCATCTGAACAAAATATCAAGGAAACTTTTGATCTGCACCCCATGAAACTAGGTATTTACTGAAAGCAAAGAATGCTCTTTCATTTCTAAGTGAAATTAGTTGGTGTAAATGATTATAAAAAATTTTTCTAGTGATAAAATATGAAAAAATAGTTAAAATTGATATTCCTGAACACTGGAAACCAGGATTTTTTTATATGTTTTTTTTTTTTTTAATTTTTATTCTTATTCTTTTTAAATCAGCGATAAGGAAAACAGTGTTGAAATTAAGCTAAAATTGACTTTGACATTGCTGTGTCAAAGGCCGGCCAGCCGACAATAACAAGCTGTCATCATCACATTTTTTTTTCTTTTTCTAATCTATGTTTGAACAATGGCTTGATGTATTTTTGTTTTTTAATGCCTTTTGAGCAGGGTGATGACACAGCACTTAAGGATAGAACCGAAAACAGTTTGTGTGAAATAAGAAATTCACATAAAACTCAAATAAAGACGACTAACTGAAAACTGTAAAACAACTCCAAAAAATTGAAATTGCAATAAAATATGTAAATGAAATAAACAGTACTTTTAAAAATGTAGTACTGTTGATGGTGAAAATGGCATAGGATGATGTTCAAATGTTTTTAATGAGTAAAAAACGCTAATTCAAAATACTCAGAATGTGTTTTTCACAAAGAATTTGCAATAATGTAATCGATATTCTGTGGAGAATGCTTACACTCAAGCCACATGACATTTTAGTGCTTGTGACCTTCTGTACTTTTTAATTACAGCCATTTTAACGATTTTTATGAACACAGAATTATATTTTTTAATTTCTGTGGATCTTCTGATTAGTACAAACGATACAATTTACAATGTGCTAAAAAAAAAAAAAGATCTATCTCATAAGGACACTTAGGAAATGTGATGCGGCTTTTAACTAATTTTATAATATTTTAACAACTTAAATGTAAAAATCTATTATAATTAAAGAAATAACAAATAATTGTATTAAAAATTCATTTTTCATCAAAAAGATATTTTGCTTTCAGAAAATAACATCCATATTAATAAAAACAAGTAAAAGCAAATAAAAGTATTTGAAATTAAATACAATTCAAGAGTTGCTTTTCAGGTAGGGCGGGTCCAATTAAAAACAAAAAAGAACATGATTTGCATTCCTCAAAGCCTTGTGCTTTTAACTATTGTAGATATCTCCATGAGATCGCTAAAAAGAGCACATAGACTGATGAAAAAGACGTCAAACTTGACGAAAACAAAATTTTATCGCCAAAATGTTTATGTTACTATTAAGAGGAAAGAACAATGTAATTTTAAATTATGTTTTAAAATTTTTCTGTCTTTATGAGAACATTCTAACTTTCGATTGAAAAACCTTGTTTCTCGTCATCACCGGAACTCTAGTAAATAACATGGCGAATTTTTTGTGCATTTTTTTCTTGACACAAATTAATTTTGAAAATCTTGCAAATATAAAAATAATTGTCAGATTTTAATGAAACTTTCAGAAACTATTCAGGAATGATGGAAATTATTATATGTTATTTTTTTTATATATATTACCTCCCCATAGATAAATTAATAAAAACTCTAAAAATTTATGGTCGAAACACGTGAGTCCTTATATTAGTTAAAAACACAAGACTTTGAGGAAAGTAAATCATGTTTTGTTTTTTTAAAAATCCACCCTCGTAAACCTAAAATCAGCTCTGAATTGTAATATACAAAATCCAATAAAACAATATAACTATTTAATTTTAAATTCTTTTAGTTGCTTTTATTGGTTTTTACCAATATGCACAATATTGTCTGAAGGCAAAAAACTTATTTGATGAAAAATGAATTTTTAAATAATTAATTGTTATTTCATAAATTATTTTATTATTTTTACATAAAGTTACTAAAAGTTGTTAAATATTCTAAAATTAGTGGTACTGTTCAATCCATTATATGTTTTTTTAGGTACCTGTATCTGTACAGATTATAAATAGCACAAGGTTTTTACAATCAATGAACCACCAATGAGAATAATATTGCTGTTCTTTGCCCTATGTGTCAAAAAGAAAAAATGTTAAATCAAATGTACGGAGGCCCGGAAGAAACATGATACAACAAAAACATCACATGACTTGATTTGTACAGCACTGTTAACGGACTTTACATTTTTACATTTACGATTGGTGAAACACATGTTTAGAAGTTTTACTTAAAAAAAATATTCATGAACGTCTGATAACGATTGCATTGAATTTATAAACCCCTGTTCTTACTTGACTATGAAAAATAAAATTAAAAAAAGTGTATGTGATTATGTAGAAAAAAATAAAATGTCTAGCATTTCAACTTGTATTATGTACATATCTTATGAAATTTCTCAGTTAAAACGTTCTAATAAAGACAGAAAATTTTTTTAAAATTATTAAAAATTACTTTGTTCTTTCCCCTTAACATAAACATTTTGGTAATAAAATTCTGCTTTCGTCAATTTTAAGGCCGTTTTTTCATGCTATGCCTACTTAAAAATAACGCGGTAAATAAGTTGTTAACGTAAAGATAAATTGTCACTTATGACCTTCCGTACTATAAATTTCCTCACGTAACATGAAAATGAAATCACGCACATGTCATTTGTCAATCAACATTGCAATTCAGACCGGCTTTCTCCCATTTGAAAGAACACGTTTTCAACAAAGAAAATAAGCAGTCTTTGTTTCAAAATATATTAAATAAACTTTATAATTTCTAATTTTTTAAAAATTATTTAAAGAAAAATCATAATTGATTATTTAAATGAATTTTAAACGGCAACATTCACTTTTGTAGGCTTGTTCCAGGTAACGCTAAAAAAGTGGTATACCCTGGAGAAAAAAGGGCCCCAAATTGATAAAAAAAAATTGTAACGTGTAAATGTTTATGTTAAAATTAAAGAGGGAAGGCTAAGGTATTTTTTAATTATTTAAAAAATTTTTTTTTTCATTTGCAGCATATTTTAAATTTAGGTTGAAAATCTTGTTTTTTTTTAGGTAAAAAATTAGGCAATATTAACATTACTTGTTTTTCACAGTTTTCAGTTGAAAAAAACACATAGATTTGGAAAATCTTGCAAAAATCAAGTACTTGATGGATTTTAATGAAACTTTCAGAACTTATTCACAAATGAATGAAATTATTTTAGAAATGTTTGTCATTTTGAAAGTCATGGTATAAATATTTTTTTTTTCTCTGTTACACACCTCGAACTTAATTTTATGAAAACTTCAAAAATTTATTTTCAAAGCCTGATATTTTTTTTCAATTAAATGCACAAGACTCTGAAGATTCTAAATCATCGATTTTTTTGGTAAAAAAAATGTACAAAATTGTCCAAACTTTTACCTCAATTGTAAAAATACAAAACCCAATAAAACTAAGACAACATTTAATTTAAAAAACTTTTTATGACTTTTCTGAATAACATATACTAAGGTTATTCTTATCTGAAAAAAAAAAAAAAAAAAATTATGATGAAAAATGAATTTTTACAATAATTTTTTTCTTTTTTTCTATTTTAAATACACAATATGACAAAATGTTATATATTTTAAAATTAAGTTTCTTTATGAAGCTTTATGGAAATGACATATTATGTTCTCTACTTCTTATAGAACATAAATTTGAAAGCTTATTAAAATCTGACAACCGTTGATATTTTTTAAAAATTTTCTTAATATTCCAAAATTGTATTTAAAATCGTTTCCAACGAAAGTATGGATGCACAGCTTTGAAATAACGTCACGTGAGGTAGAGTTGTTTCCCTAGATAGAAGCAAGTTCTTTTTACTTCAGAAATTACTTTGCATTCATTCAGTTAACAACAAAGCAAAATTTGAAATCGATTGCATAGCATTTCAATATTAATTTTATTAATAAATAAAATATGTATAACTCAATTTAAAAAAAATGTTGTTACTGTTTTATTTTTACTTGTAAATCGATGATTTAGAATCTTCAGAGTCTTGTGCATTTAATTGAAAAAAAAATATATCAGGCTTTGAAAATAAATTTTTGAAGTTTTCATAAAATTAAGTTCGAGGGGTTTGAAAAGATATAAAAAAAATATAAACCATGACTTTCAAAATGACAAACATTTCTAAAATAATTTCAATCATTTGTGAATAAGTTCTGAAAGTTTCATTAAAATCCAACAAGTACTTGATTTTGCAAGATTTTCCAAATCAATGTGTTTTTTTCAACTGAAAACAGTGAAAAACAACTAATGCTAATATTATCTACATTTTTTGACCTAAAAAAAAAAAAAAAACAAGATTTTCAACCTGAATTTAAAAAATGCTGCAAGTGAAAAAAAAAAAATTTAAATAATTAAAAAATACCTTGGTCTTCCCTCTTTAATTTTAGCATAAACACTTACACGTTACAATTTTTTTTATCAATTTGGGGACCTTTTTTCTCCAGGGTATACCACTTTTTTAGCGTTACCTGGGACTGGGACGTACCTAATTTAACACCCTTCAATCACGCACCCGCGCAGCACCACGGTTGGAAATATCTCTATTAAAACATTTTCTGCTAAAAAAGTAAGTAGTAATGTTTCTTTCAAATTACATTAAGTATACTTTAACAAAAGTTAGAAAAACGGCTGACGATCGATTTGCTGTCAATTTTTCTGATTCAAAAAAATTGAAGATTTTTAACGAAAATTTTGGACGTGCTAGAAATTATTAAAAAATCTAAAAAAATATTCAAAAAAATACATTGATCTTTCCTCTTGATAATAACATTAACATTTTTATACGATAAAAAATAAATTTTCATGAAGTTTAAGGCCTTTTTTATTCATGGTATGCTATTTTTTTTATCGATCTCATGAATATACCTAAAATCATTAAGCTAGACTCGATCGAATTTCTATGCTATTTTTTTTAGCGATTTCGTAGCGGTACCTAAGTAAGAAAAATTGTAAGAACTCATTTATTAAATATTCTATTAAGTTTTTCAATAGATAAAAATAAAATCGGGTTAGAAGTTTTACTAAAAAAAAATAAAAAAGAAGCTTTGAAATGCATTTTAAATCCCATTTGCTACTAACATTCACTTTACAAAGAAATTACGACACGAGTTTTTTCACTCTCTACAAAGTCGTAAATAAAAAGAAAATAAAAACAAGCTTTACTTACTTCTTTCAGTTTCTTTACGCCTAATTTTCATCTATAGCGGAAATTCTATGTTAGAGAGAAAAGAAGGAAATATAGAATTGAAGATAAAAGCAAATTTATGGGTGAAATTTTAAATTTTCTCCAAAATAAAAGTAACACATGTAACGAGAAAAGGACTTCGGAAGAGCTAATATCAAAGGGAGATAATTCATGTAACAAAATCGTGTTAACTTTTTTTTCTTTTAAGTGTAAGGATTAAACAAAATTAATATCTATTTTTTAATAAATAAAATGAATAAATAAATTTTGTTTTAAATCTTGTGAAAGAATATAAGCATTTTGTCTTTGTAAAGAATGAATCATCATCTTGTGGGAAAGTCATTTCCAATCACACAAAGCAAATCTCATCCCAAAGGTTATTTACTCATTGGGGACACCCAATTTTTTACTTTGTACCAAACTGGGCTACTTTTAGTAAATATCCACTTGATTGTAGTTCTACTTATTGTCACTCTTTAAGCCAGACATTTAAATGAAGATTTTCTTTTAGGCAATAAGACAATTCATATAAGTTTGCTGCGTTACAATCCACTTAGCAATTTTCTTACAATTTAGAATTGTGGCTGTATTAACCTAAAAACTTTAAATATCGAGGAAGAGATGATCCTTTCTGGATTCAGTTCAACATGTAATTCTTATAAAAATATTTAACACAATATGTCTTCCTTTAGAACGAAGTGGGGCAGGGCTTAGGGATTGCTATTTAACTATGTCAAGAAGATTAATGAAAGATGATAATGACGAGGCAACACATGGGATATTTTAACAAAAGAAGATAAGAAATTTATTCATGAATTTACACATTTGATGTAGCATCCGTCACTTGTTTCAGAAAAAGTAATCAAAACTCTTAAAGTCTATAGTTTTAACCTCTTGTCATGAAAAGGAAAAGTTCACACAACAGATTGACATAAAATAATATTCCAAAATGTTTAAAACAAAAATAAGAGAGTTTATTGCTTATCAAAGGGATATATGGTTTGTATATATTCAAAAGTAGATATAGAGAAATAGTTTGAAATACTTAGCTTTCTTGGATTGTGGAGAGAAAATTCTTTGAAGTGCCATGTGCTTGTTTAAAGGTCAATAATTGGTAATTTTACACTGACGAGTACTTCAATGTTGGTTGTAAAAAACTGAAACTCAACTTTTCACAAAACATCACTCTTTTATTAATTTAATTTTTCTACTCATTTTATATCAATAAGAATTTCATGTTGACTTGCTCCTTTTTTTTCTCCTCCTTGACTGACCAGCTAATTTCTGTGAAGGCAAGGTTTTTCATTGGTCCCAAAACAATTTCGCACATGTTCACAAATTCCTTTCCTTTCCTTCTTTTTTTCAGCTCATCAATCAATTACTGTGAAGGCAAAGTTTTCATTTGTCCAAAGAAAATTTCACATTGGCTCTTGAATTCCATTCTTTCTTTTTCCTCATTTCTCCCAATTTGAAGACAGTGAGGGAAGAGGGTTATTATTTTGCACTCACTACACCTGAATCCAAGTATACACGGACTCACAATTATTATATCAACAAATTCATGAACAAACACTTTAACCCACCATGTTATTGTCTTGTAGTACAATTCTCTGTAGAGAACATCAAGACTTAAACCTAACCTCCTGGCTGATATATTCTACTTACTTGTAATGCTTGATTGTACTCACTGGAGCTTTTCTTTTTTGTTGAAATTGCTGCTGCTATTGAAGACTTGCTGTCATTTGTCTTTCTTTCTTAGTGGCTCCCATATTGTATTTATGTCTCCACTAGGCCTATTAATGAGGTCCTCATAGCCTAACATATGTGTCGATTCTTTTAGACATCTCTCTTTCCTTGTCTAGTATTTTCAAATCTTTGTTAAATATTTCCCATTAGTGCTGGCTGTGACCCATGCTTCTAAAATACCCAAGACCAGAGTTTTTAGTAACGTTTCAGCATACAATTGCCACAAAGGATTCTAAGATAACATTCCCTAATTCTGTTTTGATTTTGCAGAATTTTGGCAAGCATATTTATAGGAATTAAATCCTATATATATTTTCAACCAAATCTCATCAGAAGGTTTTTCAGATAAAGAATCATTACTAGCACAAATACTGACAAAACGTTATTTTTGGACCATTTAGAAAAAAACAATAATTCCCTTCACCACTGCTGCAAATGAAAGAAAAAGACATTTGCAAGCTAGTGTGAAATTATTTTCTAACTGATGAAAACCTTGGATTCAAAAAGTTCACAACTATTTTGAATCTCCTTATGGATATAAAAATAGAAGCATACTACTTCTTGAGGCCCACAATTTCATAAGCCATTTTGGTTTACCTGTGCATATGCAACACACACAACGGAAGACAACAGCCAACAACTAAGGCCTTGTCTCTGCACATGATAGAAGGGATTAACCTGCAACCAACTACTAAGACTTTATTTATGAACTCACAAAAATATAAATCTCTTCACACATTTCAAAGCATACTAAGAACACTGAATTAGTTTGTAAAACAAACTTCACTGCAAGGAAATTTTAACATTTTATTATTGTATATTTCTAAAAAGAATGTATACTTCTACTTTTCCTTCAGAGAATAACCTTTTTCTGTTTCACCTAAAAGATGTGTTGTTATTAAATGTTTGGAATATCGACACTCAGATAGCAACCAAAACCTGGGTAGATAGATGCCAACATATTACTCACATCATGACTTATTCAGGATTACACGTCAAAGTGGTTTATCTCAATTATACTGGATTTTACTGAGTCTTACTTGGCTTATTTTTTGTTCAAATCCTCCTGATGCTTTCCTCATAAGTATATTATAGATTCAAATTAATATTTTTAAACCAGACTTTTTCTCATCAGACTCCAACACTTTTAACCACACACCCATATTTTTCTCTAGCTAATCTCATTAGTTTCACACAGGATTACCCAGTCTCCCAATGCACTGATATGACTCAATCAGGGCCACTCTTATGAAATAATACACCATTTCAGAATTGGACCATGTCATTTTATAGTGTACCTCATTAAAATTTGTGTTGTTGCAAAACTTCCATTGATTCATTTTTGACAGGTTATCAACCCATTGCAAGTTATTTAAAGAAAGAAAATATTTTTCGATTGTAATAATTTTCTGTTTTTGAGATAATAATGATCTAATGATACAAGACAAACTAATTAACCCATAGCTGGTGGGAGAATAGATGGATTCATAGTTTTCCTCAGTGTATTGTCACATATGTGAATATAATGACCCCAACTGGAAATGGAATTCAGCTCTCTGATTAAGAATTTCAAGTCCTTATCCATTACAGCACCCACACACTCAAGCTTAGAGCACCTGGTATTCCCAAGTGGAAATCCATCTAGGTATTGATCAAGATTGATGTTGCTCAACTTCAATGATCTTAAGGGAACCAGTGTAAAAATGTGATATGGTTAAAAACCTCTACCATCAATGATGAACAATTAATAGAAATCCAATGGCTGAAATTCCAGCAATTATAGGTTAACCAACTTTCTAAAAGCTTTTTTTTTATTAAAAAAATCATTCCTAACTTTTATAAAATTACTTAGAAAGTCTGCTGATAGATTATTTATTGTCAGTCAAGTGTTGACTGATGAAGAGTAGACATTAGCAAATTAGCTAAAGGACATAGTTGCAGTTTTCACACTTCATATGTTTTCACCAGTGTGTATTTGCATATGTCTTATTAAATTTGAGCTCTGGGAAAATACTGAACCACATACACCACATGAATATGGTTTATCACAAGTATGAGTTCGCATGTGATGTTTTAACATTGAACTCAGTGAATATGTTGAGCTACACACTACACACGAATATGGTTTTTCACCAGTGTGTTCACATGTTTTATTAAACTTCAGCTGAGAAAAAGCTGAACCACATAATTAAATTCTTAAATTCAAAGTCCAGAAAATATTGAACTACATACTTCACATGAGTATGATTTCTCAACAGTATTTACTTGCAACTGGCATCTTAAACTTGAACTATCTGAAAACATATTTAGACATTTTACAACCTTTTCTATCAAAAGCTCTTAATGAGGTGGTCACTAAACAAATGCTTTGGTAACATCACTGATTACAGCAGATATAAGTTGAAGATTTAATATTTTTTATTGGTTAAAGAAAACAATATTGGCAATACAGAAGTCTTAAGCAAAGTTAAAGAACAAGAAGATTAAATGAGCAAAAATTCTCAAATAATTTTAACATCAATGAATATAGTAGTAAAAGTTGAAAATTTTTCTTTATTGGTTAAACATCTACAATATTCGTATCTGTAGGAGTGTAAATTAATTTTTTTAACTATTTTCGTAACTCTTGACATGAATAGTTTTTATCTGTTGAGTATCTACATGAGAATTTGCTAACAAGTGTTCAATGTTTATCAAGAATGACCAAATTACACACAGCACATGAATGCCTTCTCCTCAATATTTATTTGCCTGAGTCCTTTTAAGAGCACCAGTATGTGGCTGTATGTCCATTTTTAACTTTGAACTTTGTGAAATTGTTGAGCTACAGAATTCACAGGAATATGGTTTTCACCAGTGTGTATTCGCATATGACTTCTTAAATTGGAAGTTCCAGAAAATGTTGAATCACATACTTTACATGAATAGGGTTTCTCACCAGTATGCGTTCGCATGTGACGTTTTAAGTTTGGACTCTTTGAAAACTTTGCACTACACATTCCACATGAATATGGTTGTTCACCAGTGTGCATTCGCATATGACTTTTTAAACTTGAGCTTGCAGAAAATGCTGAACCACAAACCTGACATGAATATGGTTTCTCACTAGTATGTGTTTGCATGTGACGTTTTAATGCTGAACTCAGTGAAAATGTTGAGCTACACAATTCACATGAATATGGTTTCTCACCAGTATGTGTTCGCATATGACTTCTTAAATTTGAATTTCCAGAAAATGCTGAACCACATACTTCACATGAATATGGTTTTTCACCAGTGTGTGTTCGGATATGACGTCTTAAACTTGAACTTCTAGAAAATGCTGAACCACATACATCACATGAATATGGTTTCTCACTAGTATGTGTTCGCATGTGACGTTTTAATGTTGAACTCTTTGAAAACATTGCGCTACACATTCCACAAGAATATGGTTGTTCACCAGTGTGTATTCGCATATGACTTTTGAAACTTGAGCTTGCAGAAAACGTTGAACCACAAACCTGACATGAATATGGTTTCTCACTAGTATGTGTTTGCATGTGACGTTTTAAAGTTGAACTCAGCGAAAATGTTGAGCTACACAATTCACATGAATATGGTTTCTCACCAGTGTGTATTCGCATATGTCTGATTAAATCTGAGCTGTGTGAAAATGCTGAACCACATACTTCACATGAATAGGATTTCTCACAAGTATGTGTTAGCATGTGACGTTTTAAAGTTGAACTCAGTGAAAATTTTGAGCTACATACTTCACATGAATATGGTTTCTCACCAGTATGTATTCGCATATGTCTTATTAAATTTGAGCGATTAGAAAATACTGAACCACATACTTCACATGAATATGGTTTCTCACCAGTATGTGTTCGCATGTGACCTCTTAAATTTGAACTTCCAGAAAATGTTGAACCACATACATCACATGAATATGATTTCTCACAAGTATGCGCTTGCATGTGACGTTTTAATGTTGAACTCACTGAAAATGTTAAGCTACACAATTCACATGAATATGGTTTCTCACCAGTGTGTATTCGCATATGTCTTACTAAATTTGAACTATTAGAAAATTCTGAACCACATACTTCACATGAATATGGTTTTTCACCAGTGTGTATTCGCATATGACTTCTTAAATTCGATCTTCCAGAAAATGTAGAACCACATACTTTACATGAGTATGGTTTCTCAACAGTATTTGCCTGCAATTGGCATCTTAAACTTGAACTGTCTGAAAACATTGAACTACACATTTCACAACTGGTTTTTCATCAATATCTACACATGATTTTATCCTGAACTGTACAAAAAATGCTGATGTATGGCTTCTGTCTAGTATGTTTTCTCGCATGAATTATTGTCATCAAACTGAATATATGTTGAACCACATTATTCAGATTAATATTTTTTTCTCCAATGTGTATATACACGTAAGTTCCAAAAATTGTGGAAAATCCAATCTTTCTTTCCAGGGGTATGAATTGTCTCCAGGATGTGCTTCCAAGTTAACCTTTGTTGGGTGATCGCTTTTGATGGAAAATACAACCTGCACAAGAAAATAACATAGTATTAGTGTCTTCTTAAAAATGTATTTTTTAATTAAAATGAACTCATTTTAAAAAATGTTTTCTGCTTAAAATTTTTCCAGCTCTTCAGTCATTAAGAACAAATTCAAAAATATTTATATCAAGCATTTTCATATTCAGTCATGTTTTTCAGGAAAATTTCTCTAGAACACGTTCCATTGAAGGTGGAAGAGTTTACACAATTTCATGAATACTAAAAGAAATGTAAAATACTATAAAAATGACTTGAAAAATTTCCCAACATAGATATGAAAATAATAATAAAACAGAAAGTTTAAAAATACTATGTAATTTCATAACAGATGCACCCTCAAAAAAACATAAAAGGTAATTTTCTTAACAAAAATCTTTGAAATACATTTTTGGCTAACCATTTTCTCTTCTTTTTCAATGCTAAGTCTATAAACAAATGGTTCCAAAACGGTGTGGCACACCTCATAGGTGCAGCAGCAGAATATAGCAGGTGAGGCAAAATGAAAAAATTTGAAAAATTCATATGCAAAAAATAAATGATTACAAAATTTAAAATATTATTATGAATTACTTGTAATTGCATGTGTGAGTCCCGGTATAGTGAGAAATGATTGTTGACTGATTTTATCATTGTGATATTTTTTACATTATACCAAGTATTAAGAATATTGTAACTAAGGTCTGCAGATAGCAGGAGAGAGTTATCAATGATAATGTTCTGAATAATAATTATCTCTTTTAACCCTCTTTATGTTTTTGCTCTTTAAATGAAATTTTTATCACATGTAATTTGGTGAGGTGTGAGCAAATTTTCGTTTCGAAATTGGGAACCACTGGTCTAGATTAATGTATTCCTTTTCATTAAATATTCATATTTGTAAAGACAACAAGGTTACTAGGTTATTTCCTACTAAGCAACACAAATTGGTTCAGTATACTATATTATTTTAGTGTACTACAAGACACTGATACTGAAATTTATCAGGATCAAGAAGGTATATAAGTTTTAAATTGTAGAAATGCATCAACTATAACATTGTATTTTCCTTATTATGATTATTAAGGAAATTGTATTTTTCAAGAAGAATCCACCTTGTGAATCTTTGATTTTTTGTTTGCCATCTTTTGAAGAAAGTCAGAAGTTTGTGATCAGTGGATACAAGAATTGGATGAAAAATAACAACAGAAGTAGATAGGTATTCCTATCGCTCGGTCAATACTCCTTCCCCTTCTCTTGAACAGGAGTAGAGGCTCATCCCTTGTTTCTTGTTTAGGAAGGGGTTCCCGGAACTTTTCCTTTCCTTTTCTCTGGCCTCCACAGTAGTATTGTCATGATTCTTTTGTGATGTGTGCAGTCTATGGCAACATCTCTTCATTCTAAGGGTATTTCCTAGTAAGCAACACAAATTGGTTCAGTGGGTATTTAATCAGTCTCCCTACTAAGACAAGTTGGGACACAAGGTCTTTTTTAAGGTGGGGGACACAAATTGGTCCAGTTACTATATTATTTAAGTTTACTATATGACATTTAAAGAGTAGTGGTTTTCTTTGCTTCCAACAAATCAGAAAATAGTCCAACAATAATTTTATACTTTTACATTGATGGATTGACTGACTTTGTTGTCTGTATTTCTGTCTTCTTTCTTGCTAAGTTTTAACATGAGATTTATTGACATTTGAGTTTGACATATATCTGTGGACAAACATGATGGTTAGTTTCTGCTTTGACAAGTGTAGGAAACAAAGTTTCCAAAGAATTGTGTCCCAAATATTCCTTGAAAATATCAAGTAAAAACACAAACTTCTTGGTTCACACTGGGCCATTCAGCTGCTATAGGCCACAGGAAACATTTTTTTTCTTGATGATAATGATAGTTAAATCACAACAGACACCCCTGTATGGATGCTTACAATAATTGTAAATGTGTCAGTAAAGAGGCTAAGTCTTTATTTGCTGATAGAATCCGGCACCAGAAAGTCTCTCACAAGTTTGGTTTTGTGACTACTGGAAGCTCTGCAATAGTACGTTAAATAAGAGTAAGTCTTTTGTCCGGCTGCACTTCACAAAATTTGAGGTGTTAACATCTGCTGATAAGCAGAATGTTTTGCTAATAGAATCTCTTAACCTTCTACTCTTGACTCATATGGCCTATCTTTGCCTGACTTTCCACTTAGAACTTAGGCTCCATGCATCTAACTCCATCCATGGTTTCTGCTATCAGCAACAAACTGGATCCCCTCAAAATGTGTGCACTCAATGGTATCCCTGCAGATATGGTGCACTTAACCCCCAGCAGGATAACCATTGGCTGGCTTCAATTTCACCTTTGGTGGATGCACACAACTGTAGTAAAAGTTTGGCTTTATACTTCATTAACTCAAGCCACCTCTGTAGGAAATTCTAATTATTCTGTCCATGTTGTCATGGCTTGATTTTGTAACATCTGCCAAACCATATTCATTTACTTGAGAAGGGCTCCTCATCAATATCTCACTCTCAGCTTTGTTTACTGATCATTGCCTTATATTATTACTGACAATTGCCAGTTATAATATTAGAGAACCACTGATAAGCACACAAAGAGTTGTTTTTAATTGGACTATCTTAGCCTTGCATCAAGCTGTCAAGAGCTTAAATAAACACCTACCACCATGTTAAAAAAATGCATTTCTGCAATATTTTAAATGTAAACTAAATAATATTTGTTTCAAATCAGATTAATTATACTTTAAATCAGTTATAACATGGTCAGCCTAGGTCAATCTCTGGTTGTTTCTACATTGGTCAGTACTGTCGCCAGTCAACTGATGGTCATCTGCTGACCACTTCATTCCTTCCTCTGTCCTGCTCTATATTGTGTTCAGCAGTGAAGACCAAATTTTGTTCATACTTGAGTGCTAAAACAAGTTGCAGTGAAACTGTGCCACAAAGGACATAGAACACATCCACTGGCAAAATGCAAATATCATAAAATAATGAAGAAGGTTGCTGTGTTAATTTTCAATTGGTCTACAGTGCGGTTCAATAAAAGTGACTCACCTGATTTTTTTTTACTAAAAATATTTTTTGTCTATTGTTTTTGGGGTTAAAATAATTTTTAATTTTATTAATATAAAAACCCCTTCCCGACCACCTAGGAAAAAAGTTTATTCACCCTAAGGTATTCTAATTATAAATTTGGATATGAGATTCAGGAAAAAACTCTGTGCAAAAAAAGTCACTCAGATATCACATTCCAATGATTAAACTGGTAAATTTAAAAAGCTTTTGACGAAATATCGAAAACTATTTATAATACACTCAGAACAATGTTCTAGAGAATTCTAGAACAGCTTAAATTAAATCTAGAGTATTCCAGAAAGCCTCATACAATATAAAAACAGCTTGAAAGAGCCACTCAAGTCACTAACCAGATGAAAAAGTACAAACACGTATTAGAACCACTTAAGGCATCTATTATTGCCCTCACAAAAGCAGGCAAGTCTACAAGAGAAATTGCTATAACCTCGCCATCAACTGCCTCTCGAGTGCTTAGGGCACATAATGATGCCACTCCTGCTCCAAGGAAGGAAGCAAGGAGATGAAAGAAAAAGTTTCATGATAGAACTGGCAGAGTAATCATGCGAAGTTGAAAAGAATAGGACTATAACAAGCCAAGAAATTGCAGCCATTCTAAGCGAAGAGCAAGGTGCTAGTCTTGACTCTTCAACAGTCCATCAGAACAAGGTTACAAATCTTGTTAGAACAAGGCGACAAATCTTGTACACGAAGGTTTAAGCCGCTAATAAGCAAAGCCAACAAAGCCAAGAGACTTGAATGGGCTATTACAAAGATTTCACTGTATTTCTTTCTCCAATGAAACAAAAGTTGAGCTAAATTCAAAGGATAAGGTGAGTCACTTTTATTAAACAGCACTGTATATAGTTGTTGATACAACAAAATTAATCCTTCCTGTTAAACTTTCTATTGTGAAATTTTATGTCTTTCTTCTAAAACTTGGAGCAGGTTAAAAACAACATAAGGTGAGAGGTCCGTAGAGGAATTTTGTCAGCAGCAGGTCACATATGGTTCAGCAGCTCTTTAATACACTGGTCTCATTTTCTCTGCATTTCTTGTCCACTCTTGGCTTCAATGGCTGGCTTCAACTAAGCGCTATATTTATAAGTATTTTACCCAATTCCCACTGCACCTCTAGACTCATCAACATTCATATCAATCATTTTCTCCAAACTTGGAGAAAAGACACCATCCCTCAAACAAAGTGGTCAGTTATTATTCTTTGACAACAATAATTTTTCCAATAACAAACTTTAGTGTTTATAAATTATTTCTATTTTTCTGATATCAAAGTATTTTCTTTGTTATCAACCTTCAATATGGCTGATTAAAAGCTCATTGTTTACATTTTGGCTTTGCGATATCAAAGAATTTTCTGTCCATTTTTCAAAGCGACACTCCAGATTGTTCGAAGTCTGGCTTTGAGGATTCACAACAATTCTCTTTGCCTATCAGTTTGAGGAAAAGGAAAACATTTCTCTTTTTTAACCCTTCCAATTCTCAAATTCCTTTACAACCCTCTATAGAAATTGAAGAATTGGAAGAGTTAAAAAATGAGAAATGTTCACATGAACACTTTCAATCCTAACTTTATGCAACCAGTATCACAAGTTAATATTCCTTACATTTTCATAAGTTTCCTAAAAATGGTGCAAAATTAAAATTTCAAAACAAAACTTAAATTAGTTTTGAAATACTGTATTGTATTTTGCTTATTGAAAATATTAAATTTTATTAAGTACCTTCACTTTTTGCTAAAAAAATAGCATAGCATGATGAAAAAAGGCCCCAAACTTAATAAAAATAAAGTTTTATTGTCAAAATGTTTACATTATTAAGAAGAAATACTAAAGTATTTTTTTTATTATTCTACTCTTTTAATCCTTTCCAGCATGTTAAAAATCTTGTTTTTCTTGTGTTAGAAGAATATTAGAATATTTACTATGATAAATTTAGCACCTTTTTTGCAGTACAAAACAGACTGATTGAAAATTCTTGCAAAAATCAAATAAATCGTCAGATGTTAATGAAACTTATTCGCAAATGAATAAAATTTGAAATATTTTGTTTTAGAAAATCTTGGTAATTTTTTTTTTTTTTTTTTACATCTGTTACTTAATTTTATGAAATTACAAGAAATTAAATTTTGATCTGCTTATTTTTTCATGAAAGCAGGACACCCTTGAGAATGTAAATCATTTTTTTTTTCAAACAGTTACTCATTTATTGAAAATCTGCAATAAAACTGACATTATTTAATTACAAAGGCTTTTAATTGCTTTTATAAATAAGACATATTAAAAATACTATTGTCTGAAGAAAAACATTCTCTTTCAATGAATAATGAATTTTTACAAGAATTGTATGCATTTTTTTAAAATTTTATTTATAATAATTCTTAAGGTTTTAAATATGTTAAAATTCTGTATTAATTTCTGCTTTGTAGATGATATTGTTATTAAGTGAAAAATATATTTATTAATCCTAAATTGAAAAGCTTAATACAAATCATCATACACTAAGATTTCTAAAACAGTTGTGAATCTTTTTAGTGTATAAATGTGCCTATTTTTCTAAGTATGGGCAATCATACACAACATTCAGAAAATAAGAATAATGACTATAATAAATTTAAAGTCAACATTTATAAAATTAGATTACAGAGAATATTTTACAATATGTTTAAGGTTACTGAGTACTTAAAAATTATATAAAAAAGGCACTCATCATTTTCTTAAATTATGTTTTGCAAATAGAGTCTCCACAGAACAACATTAGATCTGTCATAACCTCATCAAATGCATAATGCTACAGTCAGTTAAAACACATCTGCTGTCAAGTTAAAAAATGCCTTCTGCAATATTTTAAACTTAAGGTAAACAATATTTGTTTCAAATCTGATTAATTATACTTTAAATCAACTATTATGCCTCAAATAAAGTTTCAGAAAGCATATTTTATTTTTGAAAGATTTTTAAAACCAAGAACTAAGTTGTTTGCAAATGTCTCAAAAATGGAGGATTTATTTTGTCAATATTACCAAAGAAAAAGATACGAATACAATTTCTATTTGAAATACACCAAAGTATTTGCCTTAATGGAAATAGAAATTTTAAACATTTAGCTTTCAATTAAAATGAAAGTCTCAAAGAAGTTTATTTTGTTCATTTAAACCTTATGTATCGTGATTTTTGTAGAGGTACATAAATTTAATCCATCAGCTTAATTAAAACCAAAATAAAAGCTTCAAGAAAGTTTTTTTATTTTTAACAATTAATTTTAAACTTTAAGTATCGTGAATCCTTAGCGGTACCTATAAATTAAAAGAACAGTGTCCATAATATATGATATTCAGAAATCAATCAAAAGCTTTACTAATTAAATAATGTTTTAGTTTTATTGTATTTTTTATTTTATGATTCAGGGCAGATTTTCAGAAACTGGGATTTCTGTTTTATAAAAAACAATTGATGACTTTAGGTACCTCCACTAACTTTGAGATACCTAATGTTTCAAATGACTTTTTATAAATGAAAAATCATTTTTAAAGCTTTTATTTTAGTTTTAATTTCAAGTTAATAGATTACATTTAATATTTCCAATAAGCAAAATACTTGGCTCTATTTAAATCTAATTTGAAAAGACTGGAATCATTTGTTTTTTGTTTAAATTTTTTTAGTGCCACTTTTAGCCCGTGTTTATTGCAATGAAATTCTCTTTAGTAAAAATTATTTAAAAAAATAACATATACTTATCTGAAACTTTATTTGAGGAATATTAGCTGATTTAAAGTATAACTAATATTCCCGCAGATCTGTGTAAAAAAATTCCAGGACTATGTTAAGAAGTTTCAAGGACTGAAACTGATGTACATACACAAAGTGAATGGTCAACAATTTTAAAAACAAACTTTCTGATTTAACTTTTAATAGTTTGACAAATGAGATGTTCAAAGAAAAGCTGCAGCTTGTTTTAATAATTCATGTCACATGGATCAGCTGAAAGTCATGAAGATATCTATTAAAGGCTAAAACACAACTGAATGCAGACCAAGTTAAATTACACATTTTGTGTAGCATTCTGCAGTTTGGAGTTCTAATACAGTTGAAAATTTTGAATTATACAGTCTAATTCTCACTGCTACACATTTCAGACTACACATGGTTTGTGAATGCCACAAAAATTCTTGATTGCTGCACATTTCCTGTGAAGTTATGTATAATGGTTTTAATGAACAGAACTACAAATAGAAATTTTCACAAAAAGACTATACATTTTAGCTACCCCTACTACTCACAGCTTTCATTACACATGGCACAGAATCCAATGATGTTAACATTTTTTTAAGTTCATCTAGTTTAGCATTCAGCTCCTTTTCAAATTTTGATATCTCTATGGACTTGTATTTGCAGATCTTCACATGGTATTAGACTTTGCAATAAGTGTAAATTTCGAAGTCTGCCTAGATTTCTCCACATAGCTGTCAGTTGACTTGAGCAAACCTTGTGAGCAACTTTCAAGCTTTGTTTTTTCGTCTTCAGTGCTTCAATTTCCATAAGAAGGATTTCTCTTTCTTCAGCTGCTTATTCATGCCTTTTTCCCCACCTCAGCCTCAAGGTATCAGTTGTATACTGTTAAGGCATTGGAACCACTGCAGAGAGGAGACTTAGTCATAGGAAAATTTCCAATTCATCCAATAATGGTCAGTCTGTGATAATGCACTGTGCAACCAGAGTCTGCTGTTTCATAGTTTCAGTGGAGATTTCCTTATTGACTGAGAAACCTCTCCCCACTGAGGCCTGTCCATAAGAGAATACCAGCAATCTACAAACAATTTTCCACAGTTTTTAATATTCTTTACTGCTAGACAAAGAAGAGTAGAACAAAGTGTCCAGATGCTCTTCATGGTTTCTAAAATTCTTGAAAGCACTATTTCCAACAGCTTCCTCCTTAAGCTCTTTGCATTTACTGATGATGTCATCACAATCAGACTTGCAAACTTGTTTTCTGTCCATCGTGTAAGAAAGATATCTTTTTAGACTGTATTCTGTGGCAGATTTTTCTTTTACAAATGGATCTTTATGCATGTTTAGGTGTGACAAACATTTTACAAATTCATTCAGTTTAGCAAATGTAATTATCTTTTTAGTGTGCTCTTCCTTTCTTGCTGAAAAAAAAAAAAAAGGAGCACAGCATGATGAAGTCCCCAAACTTAATAAAACAAAATTTTATCATCAAATGTTTTATTTTAGCTATTATTGAGAGGAAAGACTAAAGTATATTTTATTATTTTATTAAATTTTTTAATCCTTTCCAGCATCTTTGAAATTTTGGTTAAAAATCTTGTTTTTTATATGTGTTAGTGGAGTGTTTTAGTACCTTTTTTCTCAGGTGAAAAACACATTGATTTGGAAATTCCTGTAAAAAAATCAAATAATCATCAAATTTTAATGAAACTTTCAGGACTTATTCACAAATGAAGGAAATAATTTTTGAAATTTTTTGTTTTAGAAAATCTAGGTACAAATATTTTTTTAAAACTTTTTACACCTCGCTTACTTAATTCCATGAAATTTTGAGAAATTAAATTTTCATCCCGAAATTTTTTTTATTAAGACGCCTTGGAGAATGTAAATCAATTTTTTTTTTTTTTAAAACTCCTACTCATTTCCTGAAAATCTGCTCTGAATCGTAAAATAATAAATGCAATAAAACTGACATGCTTTAATTAGAAAAAGTTTTTAATTGCGTTTATGAATAAGATTTATTAAGAATACTATTGTCTTAAGAAAAACATTTTTTTTGATGAATAAGGAAGTTTTACAATAATTCTTTTCATTTGAATTATGAATTTATTATAATAATTTTTTAATATTCTACATTACTTTCATTAGGTGATATCGTTAAGTTAAAACTATATTTAGTAATCAAAAATCAGAAAGCTTAAAACAAATCATTTTGCACCAAGATTTTTAAAATAATTTTTATTTTTTTATGTATATAAAATATTATGTAACACACCTATTTTTGAAAGTATGGTTGACCATACACGACACCAAAAAATAAGAGCGATGACTATAGTTAATTTAAAGTCAACTTTCCTAAAATTAGATTATGGATAATATTTTCCAACATTTTTACGATTACTGAATACTTACAAATCATATAAGAAAGGTGTTCAACCATCATTTTCTTAAATTATGTTTTACAGTTAAAATCTCCAAAGAATAATAATTATTATGACATCACCTGTCAACGCCTTGTCAGATACGTAAAGCATGCCGATGTTGGTTAAAATCACAGCTGCCATTTTGTTTCCAAAATTTTTGTGTTATTTTAATCTTAAAGTAGAATAATTTCTTTTTTCAAATCAGATTAATTATGCTTTAAATCAGTTAATATTTCTCAAATAAAGTTTAAGAAAAGTATATTTTACTTTTGGAAAAAATTTTTTAATACAGTGTCATGAAAGATGACTAAAAAAAGGTGCTAATCAGCTATTTTAGAAAAAAAAATCTATTCCAATTAAATATAATTTCTACTTGAAATACACCACAGTATTTTTCTTACTGGAAGTAGTAAATTTAATCCTTTAGCTTTCAATTAAAGCAAAAATGAAAGCTTCAAGAAAGCCTTTTCATTTATAAAAATTCATTTTAAACCAAGATATCAAAAATTAGAGGAAGTACCTACAGGGTTAATCTAATTTGAAAGAGATATTATTTACCGTAAGTTTAAAATATCATAGAAATGCATTTTTTAATCTGACAGTATCTGTTTATTTAAGTTGTTGGTAAGTTTGTCAACTTAACTGATTTTTATCTAATATTGTTCTATGGGTTTTTAGATGTTAAAAAAGTAATTTAATGTGAGTAACTTCTATATATAATTTTTAAGTACTTTTAAGAAAATATTCTTTGTAATGTTTTATTTAATTTTAAATATTTTTAGTGGCTAATTTACTATCATTATTGGTCTTATTTTCTGATAATGTTGTGTATGGTCATCCAGAAATAAAAACTGGCATGTTTATACACATAAAAAAATAAAAAAAAATCAAAAAAAAAAAAAAAATCAAAATTCTTTTAAAAATATTGGTGTTTGATGATTTGTACTAAGATTTTTGATTTAGGATTAGTAAATATAGTTTTCACTTAAAAGGATGAAATTAATATAGAATTTTAAAACTTCCAAATCTAGGCGTTTTTTTATGCAAAATATATGCTAAATTCCCCATCATAATCTTTGGCCCACCCACTGACTAAAGGAAAACAAGATTTTTAACCAAAATTTCAAACATGCTAGAAAGGATTAAAAATTTAATAAAATAATTAAAAAAAACAAATACTTCGGTCTTTCCTCTTAATTTCATAACAAACATTTTGACCCTAAAACGTTTTTTGTTAAGTCTGGAGCCTTTTTTCATCATGGTATTCTACATTTTCAGTGAATTATTGCAAGCTAATTTAATTCACCAAGAACTTAAGCATTAAGGTAAACAATTCAAAAATGAATTTCTCAAAATTTCATAAAATTAAATAAGTGACGGGGGGGGGGGAGTAACAAATGTATAACAAATTCAATTTTTACAAAGATTTTCTAAAACAGAAAAGAAAAGTTTAAAAAATAATAATTTCATTCTTTTGTAAATAGATCCTGAAAGTTTCATTAAAATTCATAGCCATTTCGTTTGGGATTATCTGCTTAACCATATATATCATTATTAAGAAGAAATACCAAAGTATTTTTTTTAATTTATTACTCATTCTTAGCATGTCCAAAATTTTAGTTAGAAATCTATTTTTTTTAGTCAGCGAAATTACTCTAAAAAACTCAATATCGGCCGCTTTTTTAAACTAAATAGTTTAAAATTCTTCCAAAAATCAATTATAGATTTTTCAAAATTTATTTGATGAAAATTAGCAAATTTAAAGACTAATGTTTTGGAAAAAAAAACTATTGCATACTTTCTTTGAAGAAAAATGTTGTTTAAAATAAAAAGGAGGCGATCTTAACATAGTTGGCTATTGATAAATGATTGCTGTCATCACATATTGACAGCTAACGTGAGATTCGAGTTATCTTACGGAAGGACATAATTAACGTAACGATTTTTTTTACATGAACCAGCTTATGTAGAACCTAGTAATTATTAAAGTAAAAAAAAAAAAAAAAAACCTTTCAACATTCCCATTTCTTTTATTTTGTTTTTTTTATTAGTGTAGCTTACACCATAAGTTTGTTAACTTAATAATACTATCTGTAGAAATAAATTAAAATACAAGTGCTGTACAGCTTTTTGAGGGCAACTATAGCCCCCTAAAGTCAATGCAGATCTGCTATGATAAAACATTTCTATCCCACGTAAAAATCATCACAAACATATCAAAAGTTATTTTGTTACACTACACTACAGCGAATTTGAACTAAAAAAAAAAAAAAAAAAAAAAAAAAAAAAAAAAATTAAAAATGACTTTCTGAAAGCAAAGAATGTTCTTTCATTTCTAAGTGAAATTGGTTGGTGTAAATGATTATAAAAATTTTTTCTGGGGATAAAATATGAAAAAAATAGTTAAAATTGCTATTCCTGAACCCTGGAAACCAGGATTTTTTTCATATGTTTTTTATTTTATTTTTAATTTTTATTCTTTTTAAATCAGCGATAAGGAAAACGGCATTGAAATTAAGCCAAAAAAATTGACTTTGACATTGCTGGGTCAAAGGCCAGCCAGCCAACAATACCAAGCTGTCATCATCTCATTTTTTTTTTTTTTTAATCTATGTTTGAACAATGGCTTGATGTATTTTTGTTTTTTAACACCTTTTGAGCAGGGTGATGACAACAACACTTAAGGATAGAACCGAAAACAGTTAGAGACGACTAACTGAAAACAACTTCAAAAAAATTGAAATATGTAAATGAAATAAATGGTACTTTTAAAAATGTAGTAATGTTGATGGTGAAAATGGCTTAAGCCTTAGGATGATGTTCAAATTTTTTTAATGAGTAAAAAACGCTAATTCAAAATACTCAGCATGTGTTTCGCACAATTTGCAATAATGTAATCGACGTTCAGCTCCATGACGTTATAACTGCTTGTGACATTCCGTACTTTTTAATTACAGCCATTTTAACGATTTTTATGAACACAAAATTACATTTCTTAATTACTGCGCATCTTCTGACAAGTCAAAACAATACAATTTACACTGTTCTAAAAAAAAAGATCTAACTCATCAGGACACTTAGGAAACGTGATGCAGCTTTTATGTTATAACATTTTAACAACTTAAAAAATGTAAAAAAAAAATCTATTATAATTAAAGAAATAACAAATAATTGTATTAAAAATTCATTTTTCATCAAAAAAATATTTTGCGTTCAGAAAATATCGTCCATATTCATAAAATCAAGTAAAAGCATTTGAAATTAAATAATATTATTTGATTTATTGAGTTTTTGTATGTTACAATTCAGAGCTGCTTTTCAGGTAGGAAGTGGGGTCCAATTAAAAACAAAAAAAAATACATGATTTGCATTCCTCAAAGCCTTATAGTAATCATTAACCTAGACTCGATCGAATTTCTAGCGTTTTCATAAAATTAGTTTGGGGGGGGGGTAATAAATATAAAAAATGAAAAATTTTGTCATGACTTTAATAAAAAAAAGACTTATTTATAATAATTTCGATCATCTGTGAATATTTCCTGAAAGTTTCATTAGCATCAGACAATTATTTATATTTTTGCAAGATTTTCCAAATTAATGTGTGTCATACCAAAAAAACGTCCTAAAAATTGTCTGTTATTTACTAGTTCCGCTGATACAAAGAGAAACAAAGTTTTTTTTTAATCAAAATTTAGAATGTTCTAAAAAGAAAGAAAAATATTTAAAAAATAATTAAAAAATACTTCGGTCTTTCCTCTTATTAATAACAAACATTTAGACGATAAAATTTTGTTTTCGTCAAGTTTAGCGTCTTTTTCATCATGCTATATTAAGTTATCCTTTTCTTTTTTTTTAGCGATTTCGTAGCGGTACCTACGTAAAGAAAAATTGTAAGAACTCATTTATTAAATATTCAATTAAGTTTTTCAATAGATAAAATCGGGTTGAAAGTTTTACTTAAAAAAAAATAAATAAATAAATAAATAAAAAAGAAGCTTTGAAATGCATTTTAAATACCATTTGCTTGCTACTAACATTCACTTTACAAAGAAATTACGACACGAGTTTCACTCTCTAAAAAGTTGTAAATAAAAAAAAACAAAAAAAAACAAGCTTTACTTACTTCTTTCAGTTTGTTTTCGCCTAATTTTCATCTTTGGGGGAAATTCTACGTTAGAGAGAAAATAAGGAAATATAGAATTGACGATAACAGTAAGTAAAATTTATGTGTGAAATTTTAAATTTTCTCCAAAATAAAAGTAACACATGTAACGAGAAAAGGACTTCGTAAGAGCTAATGTCAAGGGAGATAATTCATGCAACAAACTCTTGTTAACTTTCTTTTTTTTTTAAGTTTAAGGATTAAACAAAAAAATTAATATCTATTTTTAGGAAGCCTTAATTTTTTTTTTTTTTTTTGAATAAATACAATAAATAAATAAATTTTATTTGAAATCTTGTGAAAGAATATAAGCATTTTGTTTTTGTAAAGACTGAATCATCATCTTGTAGGAAAGTCATTTCCAATCACACAAAGCAAATCTCATCCCAAAGATTACTCATTGGGAACAGCCAATTTTTTTACCTCGTACCAAACTGGGCCACTTTTAGTAAATATCTACTTGATTGTTGTTCTTCTACTTATGGTCACTCTTTAAGCCAGACATTCAAATGAAGATTTGTTTTTTAAATTTGCTGCGTTACAATCCCCTTACCCATCTTCCTACAATTTAGCATTGTGGCTGTATTAAGCTAAAAAGTTTAAATATTAAGGAGATGATCCTTTTTGGATTCAGTTCGTGTAATTCTTATAAAAATATTTAACACAATATGTCTTCCTTTAGAACGAAGTAGGGAAGGGCTTAGGAGTTGCTATTTGAGTATGTCAAAAGAAAATAAGGAATTTATTCATGAATTTACACACTTGATGTAGTGTCAGTCACTTGTTTCAGAAAAAGTAATCAGAATTCTTCAAGTCCATAGTTTTAACCTGTTGTCATGAAAAGGAAAAGTTCACACAACAGATTAAATAATCTGACACAAAATAATATTCCAAAATGTTTAAAACAAAAATAAGAGAGTTTGTTGCTCAGCAAAGGGATATATGGTTTGTATATATTCAAAAGTAGATATAGAGAGATGGTTTAAAAATAATTAGCTTTCTTGGTTTGTGGAGAGAAAATTCTTTGAAGAGTGCTTGTTTAGAGGTTGATAATTGGTAATTTTACATTGACGAGTACTTCAATGTTGGTTGTAAAAAACTGAAACTCAACTTTTCACAAAAATTATTTTATTAATTTAATTTTTCTCCTCATTTTATATCAAAAAGAATTTCATGTAGACTTGCTACTTTTTTTTCTCCTTCTTGACTGACCAGCTAATTTCTGTGAAGGCAAAGTTTTTCATTGGTCCCAAAACAATTTCACACATGTTCACAAATTCCTTTCCTTCTTTTTTTTTTCAGCTCATCAATCAATTACTGTGAAGGCAAAGTTTTCATTTGTCCAAAGAAAATTTCACATTGGCTCTTGAATTCCATTCTTTCTTTTTCCTCATTTCTCCCAATTTGAAGACAGTGAGGGAAGAGGGTTATTATTTTGCACTCACTACACCTGAATCCAAGTATACACGGACTCACAATTATTATATCAACAAATTCATGAACAAACACTTTAACCCACCATGTTATTGTCTTGTAGTACAATTCTCTGTAGAGAACATCAAGACTTAAACCTAACCTCCTGGCTGATATATTCTACTTACTTGTAATGCTTGATTGTACTCACTGGAGCTTTTCTTTTTTGTTGAAGCTGCTGCTGATATTGAAGACTTGCTGTCATTTGTCTTCCTTTATTAGTGGCTCCCATATTGTATTTATGTCTCCACTAGGTCTATTAATGAGGTCCTCATAGCCTAAGATGTATGTCAATTCTTTCAGACATTTAACTCTCTTTCCTTGTCTGGTATTTTCAAATCTTTGTTAAATATTTCCCATTAGTGCTGGCTGTGACCCATGCTTCTAAAATACCCAAGACCAGAGTTTTTAGTAACGTTTCAGCATACAATTGCCACAAAGGATTCTAAGATAACATTCCCTAATTCTGTTTTGATTTTGCAGAATTTTGGCAAGCATATTTATAGGAATTAAATCCTATATATATTTTTCAACCAAATCCCATCAGAAGGTTTTTCAGATAAAGAATCATTACTAGCACAAATACTGACAAAATGTTATTTTTGACCATTTAGAAAAAAAACAATAATTCCTTTCACCACTGCTGCAAATGAAAGAAAAAGACATTTGCAAGCTAGTGTGAAATTATTTTCTAACTGATGAAAACCTTGGATTCAAAAAGTTCACAACTATTTTGAATCTCCTTATGGATATAAAAATAGAAGCATACTACTTCTTGAGGCCCACAATTTCATAAGCCATTTTGGTTTACCTGTGCATATGCAACACACACAATGGAAGACAACAGCCAACAACTAAGGCCTTGTCTATGCACATGATAGAAGGAATTAACCTGCAACCAACTACTAAGACTTTATTTATGAACTCACAAAAATATAAATCTCTTCACACATTTCAAAGCATACTAAGAACACTTAATTAGTTTATAAAACAAACTTCACTGCAAGGAAATTTGAACATTTTATTATTATTGTATATTTCTAAAAGGAATGTATACTTCTACTTTTCCTTCAGAGAATAACCTTTTTATGTTTCACCTAAAAGATATTTTGTTGTTATTAAATGTTTGGAATATCAACACTCAGCAACCAAAACCTAGGTAGATGGATGCCAACATATTACTCACATCATGACTTATTCAGGATTACACGTCTAAGTGGTGTATCTCAATTATACTGGATTTTACGGAGTCTTACTTGGCTTATTTTTTGTTCAAAATCCTCCTGATGCTTTCCTCATAAATATATTATAGATTCAAATTAATATTTTTAAACCAGACTTTTTCTCATCAGACTCCAACACTTTTAACCACACTCCCATATTTTTCTCCAGCTAATCTCATTAGTTTCACACAGGATTACCCAGTCTCCCAATGCACTGATATGACTCAATCAGGGCCACTCTTATGAAATAATACACCATTTCAGAATTGGACCATGTCATTTTATAGTGTACCTCATTAAAATTTGTGTTGTTGCAAAACTTCCATTGATTCATTTTTGACTGGTTATCAACCCATTGCAAGTTATTTAAAGAAAGAAAATATTTTTCGATTGTAATAATTTTCTGTTTTTGAGATAATAATGATCTAATGATACAAGACAAACTAATTAACCCATAGCTGGTGGGAGAATAGATGGATTCATAGTTTTCCTCAGTGTATTGTCACATATGTGAATATAATGACCCCAACTGGAAATGGAATTCAGCTCTCTGATTAAGAATTTCAAGTCCTTATCCATTACAGCACCCACACACTCAAGCTTAGAGCACCTGGTATTCCCAAGTGGAAATCCATCTAGGTATTGATCAAGACTGATATTGCTCAACTTCAATGATCTTAAGGGAACCAGTGTAAAAATGTGATATGGTTAAAAACCTCTACCATCAATGATGAACAATTAATAGAAATCCAATGCCTGAAATTCCAGCAATTATAGGTTAACCAACTTTCTAAAAGCTTTTTTTTTTTTTTAAATTCATTCGTAACTTTTATAAAATTACTTAGAAAGACTGCTGATAGAGTATTTATTGTCAGTCAAGTGTTGGCTGATGAAGAGTAGACATTAGCAAATTAGCTAAAGAACATGGTTGCAGTATTCAATCTGAGTATTTCCAGAAAATAAATTAGATAATGCCTTGTGTAATATTAAGCTAAGTTTTGTAAAATATCCACAAAAATGTGAATCAGAATTCTGTTAAACATGTAAACATTTTAAGAATTTAACAAAATTGTATAAAATAAACAGGTTTGATAAAAGGTTGACAAGACGACTTGTCTTTCTTTAGCAATCTCATGTGACTGTCCCTCTCATAGAAGCTGGAATAGTCTGAGAAATACCTATAAAAAAATGTGATTTTTTGTATCAAAAGTGAAAACTAAAGATGTGATTTTATGAAAATTATATTCTTCCTGGCTTTGATAGTTTTTCTTTCTTGTACTTCTTCCTTAATTGTATTTTGTGAAAATAAAACCCAGTAAAAAATACTACAATTAATAAAACTTTTCAGGGATCCAAGGTTCCCCTCGGCTGCTACGACCTTGAAATGTCAGAAGTCAAGTTTCTATCTAGTATGTACCAATATTCATTATTTGGAGTTCTTTATTTTAAAGAGAACTCTGTTATTAGAGATGGAACTGTAGTTTAATCCTTATGAGAATAAAACAATATACCCTGACATGCTCCATCAGAAACTCTCAGGTGATCACTGGACAAATTTTATTTGAACATCATTATAATAAATCAAATTTGAAGATTTGATTTTTATTGGTTAAACATGTACAGTATTAGTATTGATCAGTGTGTAAATTGATTTTTAAATAATTTTGTAAGTCTTTAAATTTTAAACTCCCTTTAAATGTTGTAGTAGACCATGAGTTTACGTGTTGTTAAATTAGAAACACATGTGTAACTCCTGATAGAAGATTATTAAGTCCACTACAAGAATATGATGGACTCAAGTTGAAAACAAACAAGACCGATATATATATATATATATACAACAAGTATACATATTAAACAACAAAATTTACTATGGACAAAGACATCAACATTTGTGTTTGGGCATGAATGTAAAGAGTTCATATTTTGATGAATCTTTGTACATACGTGTATGTGTTTCATGATGTTTTCCCACAAGTGGACAAATCCACGAGAGATCACATTTTTTTTAAATGTGTCTACCAAAATGCAAAGTAAAATGAGGACAAACCAGGTTCTTGTCATGTATATATAGTACCAGGAGAATGTGCGCTAATGAACAATTTGGACAATTAGGAAAGTACGAAGTTAACTCTGACAATATATATCCACATATTTCACATGAATATGGCTTCTTGGAAATGTGTGTTTCTACATGTTACTTTTAAAATAGTTCACAAGAATATAGCTATTCTTGAAAAGAAAATTCAAATTTAACTGAACTCCACCTCAGGAGAATGGTTTTACTCTATTGTATCCTCCTGTGATTGTCAAAATTAAATAAGCTAAAAAAAAGTCCATTTACATATGCATTTTTTATCAGAATATGTTTGCACATGTCTCTTTGAATGCCACAGTTTACATAATTCTTATCTAGTGTGTATCTATGCGAGAGCCTGCTAACAAGTGTGGGTTTACATTTTATTTTCAAGAGAAAGAAATTTGTGAATTCCAAATCAGAAACTTTATATGAATCATTTTTCTTGCTAACAAGTGTGAGTTTGCGTATACTTTTTGAAGAGTGACAAATGTACAAATACTAAATTATACACTTCACAAGAACTTCTTCTCATCAAGTATGTTTTAAAAAGTGAATTATCTGAAAATATTAAACCACATAGTTGACATGATCATGGTTTCACTCCAGTATGTGTCTTCATATGAATTTTAAAACTTGAATTCTTTGAAAATATTGGCCAACATGGTTAGAGCTTATAAACAGTATTCATTTGCATATGTTTTTTTAATGTCCTTTTAAATTTGATCTTATTAAAATTACCGAATACCACTCTACATGAACAGTTTTTATCTAGTGTACATGAGAGCTTGTTAACAAGTATGGGTTTACATAAATTATTTTTAAGACTAAGTAAATTCCAAATCCTACACTTCACGATTAGTTTTTCTCTAGTGTGTATCTACATACAGGCTATCTAGCATGGGTTTGCATGTTTTTTTCAAGTGATTAATGTGCAAATACCAAAATATACACTTCCCATCAATATGTATTTGCATGTGGGTTTTTAATAGAGCATTCATACATACTTCACATGAGTATGGATTCGCCCCAGTAAATATCCTCTTATGAGTTTTAAAACGTCAACTCTGGAAATATTGAATCATATACTCCACATGGTAAGGGTCTCCTACCAGTATGTATGTGCATAAGAATTTTTAAATTTAAACTGTGTAAATGTTGAATGACACAATTCAGAAAAATATAGTTTTTCACCGGTGTGTATTCCTATATGCCTTGATCTTGCAGAAAATACTGAACTACATAATTCACATGAATATGGTTTCTCCCCTGTATGTATTCATATGCAATGTTCCTTGCCAGGTTGTATTGGCATGTGACTTTTTGATTTTGAATTCTGAAAATTTTCAGCTATATATTCCACAAGAATATGGTTTTTCACCAGTGTGTATTCACATGATGTGGAGTCATATGAATATGGTTTCTCATCTGCATGTACATGTGGCTTTTTAACATTTCTGTGAAAATAATGAGTTACACACTTCATATGTTTTCACCAGTGTGTATTTGCACATGTCTTATTAAATTTGAGCTCTGGGAAAATACTGAACCACATACACCACATGAATACGGTTTATCACAATTATGAGTTCGCATGTGATGTTTTAACATTGAACTCAGTGAATATGTTGAGCTACACACTACACACGAATATGGTTTTTCACCAGTGTGTTCACATGTTTTATTAAACTTCAGCTGAGAAAAAGCTGAACCACATAATTAAATTCTTAAATTCAAAGTCCAGAAAATATTGAACTACATACTTCACATGAGTATGATTTCTCAACAGTATTTACTTGCAACTGGCATCTTAAACTTGAACTATCTGAAAACATATTTAGACATTTTACAACCTTTTCTATCAAAAGCTCTTAATGAGGTGGTCACTAAACAAATGCTTTGGTAACATGACTGATTACAGCAGATATAAGTTGAAGATTTAATATTTTTTATTGGTTAAAGGAAACAATATTGGTAATACAGAAGTCTTAAGTAAAGTTAAAGAACAAGAAGATTAAATGAGCAAAAATTCTCAAATAATTTTAACATCAATGAATATAGTAGTAAAAGTTGAAAATTTTTCTTTATTGGTTAAACATCTATAATATTAGTGTCTGTAGGAGTGTAAATTAATTTTTTTAACTATTTTCGTAACTCTTGACATGAATAGTTTTTATCTGTTGAGTATCTACATGAGAATTTGCTAACAAGTGTTCAATGTTTTTCAAGAATGACCAAATTACACACAGCACATGAATGCCTTCTCCTCAATATTTACTTGCCTGAGTGTTTTTAAGAGCACATCCTATGAAAATGCTAAAGCACATGCTTCACATAAACATAGATTCTCTTCATTAAGTATCCTCATATGCATTTTAAAATGTGAATGCTTTGATAATAATGAACCAAATACTTCAAATGGTTAGGATTTCTTACCAGTATGTCGCTGTATGTGAATTTTTAACTTTGAACTTTGTGAAAATGTTGAGCTACAGAAATCACAGGAATATGGTTTTTCACCTGTGTGTATTCGCATATGACTTCTTAAATTGGAACTTCCAGAAAATGTTGAATCACATACTTTACATGAATATGGTTTCTCACCAGTATGTGTTCGCATGTGACGTTTTAAGTTTGAACTCTTTGAAAACGTTGCACTACACATTCCACACGAATATGGTTGTTCACCAGTGTGTATTCGCATATGACTTTTTAAACTTGAGCTCACAGAAAATGCTGAACCACAAACCTGACATGAATATGGTTTCTCACTAGTATGTGTTCTCATGTGACGTTTTAAAGTTGAACTCAGCGAAAATGTTGAGCTACACAATTCACATGAATATGGTTTCTCACCAGTGTGTATTCGCATATGTCTTATTAAATTTGAGCTATTAGAAAATACTGAACCACATACTTCACATGAATATGGTTTTTCACCAGTGTGTGTTCGGATATGACTTCTTAAATTTGAACTTCCAGAAAATGCTGAACCACATACATCACATGAATATGATTTCTCACAAGTATGCGCTTGCATGTGACGTTTTAATGTTGAACTCAGTGAAAATGTTGAGCTACACAATTCACATGAATATGGTTTCTCACCAGTGTGTATTCGCATATGTCTTATTAAATTTGAGCTATTAGAAAATTCTGAACCACATACTTCACAGGAAAATGGTTTTTCACCGGTGTGTGTACGCATATGACTTTTTAAATTTGAACTCCAAGCAAATGTTGAACCACATACTTCACATGAGTATGGTTTCTCAACAGTATTTGCTTGCAACTGGCATCTTAAACTTGAACTGTCTGGAAACATTGAGCTACACATTTCACATCTGTTTTTTCACCAATATGTACACATGATTTTATCCTGAACTGTACAAAATATGCTGCTGTACGGCTTCTGTCTAGTATATTTTCTCACATGAATTATTGTCATCAAACTGAATATATGTTGAACCACACTATTCAGATGAATATTTTTTTCTCCAATGTGCATACACATGTAAGTTTCAAAAGTTGTTGAAAATCCAATCTTTCTTTCTAGGTGTATGAGTTGTTTCCAGGATGTGCTTCGAAGTTATCCTTTGTTGGGAGATCGCTTTTTATGGAAAATACAATCTGCACAAGAAAATAGCATAGTATTAGTGTCTTCTTAGAAATGTATTTTTTAATTAATGCAATTTAATATATTTTTTAATTTAAAAAATATTTTCTACTTAAAGTTTTTCCAGCTCTTCAGTCATTAACTACAAATTCAAAAATATTTATATCAAGCATTTCCATAGTCAGTCATGTTTTAAATGGTTGTCAGCCTCACAGGAAAAAAACCTTAAAACACATGTTCTGTTGAAGATGGAAAAGTTTATATAATTTCATAAATACTAAAAAAATTTGAAATGCTTTAAAAATTTCCCAAATCCTAATAAAATGACTTACAAAATTTCCCAACATAGATAATATAAAACAATAATAAAAAGAAAACTTTGAAAAATAGTATATAATTTCATAAATAAGATGTAACCTCAATAAAACTGGAGTATTTTAACAACATTCTTAAAAATAAATTGTGTAATCATTTTCTCTTCTTTTTCAATGACAATTCTTTCCCAGTGTGGTGTGCCTCGTAGATGCAGCAGAAGATAGCAGGTGAAGCAGAATGAGTGACGGACAAAGATTTAGAAACAGTTTCAAGAAATTCATATGCCAAAAATAAATATGCTTACAAAATTTGAAATATTATTATGGATTACTTGTAATTACCTGTGTGAGTCCTGGTATTGTGATGAATAATTGTTGACTGAATATAGTAACTAAGGTCTGCAAATGGAAGGAGAGAGTTATCAATGATAATCTTCTGAATAATAATTTTCTCTTTTAGCCCTCTCTCTGTTTTTGATTTTTAAATTTACATTTTATCACATGAAATTTAATGAGGCATGAACAAATTTTCATTCCAAAATTGCAACTCAGAGAAAAACGTTTGGGAACCACCGGTCTACAATAAAGTATTCATTTCATTAAATATTCCTATTTGTCAAGACAACTAGGTTACTAGGTTATTTCTCACTAAGACACATAAATTAGTTCAGTATATTATATCATTTCAGTGTAGTATATGACACTGATTATTGAAATTTAAAAAGTTGTAAAAAGTTCATCAACTATAACATTGGATTTTCCTTTATGTGATTAATAAGGAAATTGTATTCTTGAAGAAGATGAATCCAACTTGTAAATGGTCCTGATCTGGTATCTCATTTACAGTCACTTTCTCACAGAAATGCTGTCACTTCCCTCTGTGTTTTCTACAAATACTTTTATGGGTACTGCTCCAATGAACTGCTTTCGCTAGTTCCCAGACTGCATGAATTTGAACATGCTACTAGGTTGGCATCTCAGTCCCATCCTTTCACTGTTAAAATTGTTAAATGTAGCCCTCACTTCTACTCCAATAGCTTCATGTCTCACACTTCTTGTCTGTAGATCTCCCTTCCTTTTACTTGCTTCCCTGTCAGCTATCATCTTCAATTATTTAAATGCAATGTCACGCGACATCTTCAGGTGCCTTGATCTAATTACCTTTCTCTTCATTCTTTCCTCTATCACACCTCTTTACTCTTGCTCCCACTCTCTGTAACCCCTTGCGTGCTAGTGACACCCCTGCCTTGCTTGGGGTGAAATGCTAAAGAAAAAAAAAAAAAAAAAAAAAGAGATAAAGTGAAAAATGTTGAAGGGCAGACAACAATGCTAAACATTCCTTTTTCAATAGTGGAATACTTTTTCTTATATTTATTTATTTTTGAAAAATTAGACAAGAGTTCTATTAAAACAGTCATCGATTCTGAAAATTGGAAAATAGTCTGTTTTGTTCACAGCATTTTGCAGTAATCTGTCACAAGTCTGTAAGATCCATCTGACTTGAGTACAAAAATAGTGAATGGAGTTCACTGTTGCTTAATTCAATAATGTCATTGTCTAGAATATATTGAACCGCTATTAAACTTTCAAGTTTAATTGGATTCAGTTATGTTGTTTGATGGATTCTGTTGTATTGCTAACTGTAACATTATGTTGGACAGCAGTAGTTTTTCCTGGAGCATCAATAAAAATCTCTTTGAACTCACTAACCAAATAAAAAATTTCTTTTCTTTTACTGAGAGATAAATGTTTTAATTTTTTATCTAAATTCATCATCTAATTTCAACATTTTTTTAAGTGTAAACTCTTCATTCTCTTCATTATTAATCTTTACCACACTAATTTCTTTCTAGAACTGTTCTCTCTACCACTGAATTTTTTTTTGAGGGTGCAAAACATGAGCACCTACTGTTTTAAAATTGTTATAACGTTCTTTGTATTGTGCATATAGATTTTAATTTTTGTACACTAATAAAAGAATGAATAATATTTTGATGTAATGCATTACATTTTACGTGCATGTTTTGACACTGGAAACAAAAAACTGAAACACAAAATAAAAAAACAAATACATTTAAGAAATACATAAATAATTCAACATACTTTAATTTTTATTACACCTTGCAGAGATCTGGGGGTGCAATAAGAAGCAAAATTGCTAAAAAGTCTTTTATTTTGTCAAAAAAGTGACTTGTCTCCCCATGTTTACATACGAGAAGACACTAGCAATTTTTTGCTCTTTCTTTCATCTGACTTGTATTTATTTGTCATGTTGATGAATAAAGTTATTATTTCGTCATTTATAAACAGACAAAATAATTTGCCTTCAGAAAGGCTATCAGATATATCGATGGTTGCCAGTAGCTTCCATAAAATTACTCAGGCATGGATGATAGTAGTGGTCATCATTACTTTCCTCCATGTCACTAGCATGATTATCATCTCCGACCACTTCACTGTCAATATCCACTCAAGTAAAGCCATCAAAATCATCATTGGTGCTATAATCAAAGAAAAACCCCTGAATAAAGGCTTTGTTGGATATTGACGTTGCCATTTTTGTTTACAAAAAAATCGCGAAAAAAAATTAACATGGGTTTAATCAGTGTTACATCTCATGTAGAGTCTAGAAGAATTCAAAATGGCGTTGGAAAATGGAAGTTTAGCAGCAGTAGTATGTGATTTCCAGCTTAAAATAATGGAAATAACAGTTGATGAGTGTTTATAGCAATCATCTCAGATGACAGAACGTGCCTAGAGTAGCAAAGGGAGAGAATTCTACAGCAACTATTGTCGCCTGTGATGTGGTAAAGGTTAATATCTTTATAGACATTTTGATGACATTCAACATTTTTCACGATATTAATTAAGTCCGAGATTGGGTTAATATTTAGATTATTATTTCTGCCAATGTAATTTTTTTATTATGTTAACATGGCACATTCTTTTATTTTTACACTGACAGAGGATTACTAGGGATTGGTGAATATACCTCTGGTTTAAAATTTCTCCTTTTTAAATTTACATCAAACATAATTTTCATTTTGTTTTGGGAATGTTTTAAATTTTCCTGAGAAAATGATTTTGAATGCACTGTTTAAATTTTCTTTTAATGTCAGTGATTTGACACAACCATTTTTCTTTTCGAGATATTTAAGAGTGAACAGTATTTTTATTTGGGATAATTTTAATTTCCAACTAATTTCTGAGCCAATGAGACACAAACGTCTCATTCAGTTTAATCAAGTGATCCAAAGATGATATATTTTCTGCATCATCTTCAGTTTGTTTTTAACCCCCTGCTTTAATAACAGTGCAAGGAGGATATGTTTTGATTTTTCTCATCACAATCACTATTAAAACATAACACATTTGAGACAATAGGATCCACCACAACGTTCCCACCTGCCAAATCATTGCCAAGTAATATGTAAGTCCCTTTAATAGGAAAAATAGAGCAACCACATACAATAACTGAACTAGTAATTAGGTCTGACTTTAAGTAAATCCGATGGAGGGGAACATTAATGACACCTAGCTCAATAACCTGTAATAGTACTGAATCACCAGTGAAAGTTTTGTCTGATAATGGTAGCTAGCACCCCTTCTAGCAACAAAGTCTGTGAGACACTAGTATCTCATAAAATTTTAACAGGTTTAAAATCATCTAATATCAATAGAAACAAATCCTTGTAACAAGTAGGGTCTTATAATTCTCCACGAAGAAGGAACTGGATTCAAGATCCTGATTATCAGGAACTTTTTAAATACCGAAAACATTTATTAGTTTGCTTAGTAGCAAAAACTTGGGGATAACATGATTATTTTTCTTATAATAAGCACATTTTTGATTCTGCTCCAACAGAATTATTAAAACGATTATTTTTTAGACTAGCTGTAACACTTGTCATTTAGAATGTGGCAGAGAGATTCACTGAGACACTGAGTTATCCACTGATTTATTTTTATAATTTTCATTTGGCCTATACCCATTACATGAAAATTCTTTTGATGCATTAGAGTATAAGAGTCAGAGAAAACTGCTGCCTCATTTATATTTTTAACATCTTTGTCTTTAAGATGTATTAATAAATCATACTTTAAGCATTGTTTAAAATCCTCTGTAAGAATTAACATAATTAATAGAAATCACTATCAATTTTCTTAGTTCTTAACCACTGATCAAAAAATCTTCCTTATCTCTTGCAAATTCCACAAAAGTTTGATTATCAAATTTTCTAAATTTTTGTCTATATAAGTTTACAGGCATTTAAAATTGCAGCTCTAAATGTATCATAATTTGATGCATCTTCAATACTAAGAGCTGAATATACTTCAGCTGCTGAACCTATCAAGACACTTTGTAGTAAAGTTGTCCAGGACTGGCATGGCCATTTTAAATTTTCTGCTACTTTTTCAAATTGTGGGAAATATTTATCTACTGATTTTACTGAAATTTTAGGAACCAGTCAAATATTTTTGGCTGCATCAAAATCAAAAAGAGGGAAAATGGAATTTTTAGAATTCATTTTGAAACTTTCTAATCCCAATTTTCCTTTTTCAATTTAAAAATTTTTTTAACTCTACTCTTTCTTGTATTTCCCATTTTTTAAAATTCTATTTGTAAATTAATTTGAGGAAATTCTCCTTTGAAATAATATGAATGTAAAATTTCTTCTTCAAATAAATTTTCAGCTACAATATTTTTTATTTCTGCTTTTTTCATAGCATTATTTGTATTTAAATTAAAATGTGTAGCAAGTTGCAATAATTAAACTGTTTTCCAAGATTCAAATGCTTTGCCCAGGTTGGCTAACTACAAAAACTCTTGAACAGAAAATGACATTCTTTTTACCAGCAAGATCCCAATATAGCAAGTTTTAAAATAGAGAAATAGAAAATATCAATTTTAATTAAGTTATTTACTTATTATTAAATTAAGTAAAAGGGTTAAAAAATTGTTGTTTTAGTTGGGATGAGACTCCCCTATTTTGTCATATGTGCAATAAAAGAAATAAGGAGAAGTAAAGGAAACGACAGAAGACCAACTAAGTTTTAGTAAACAAAAAGAAAAGTTTTATTATAATTTTAGTGATTAATCGTTAGTTACTAAGTTAGTAGCTAAAAAGGGAAAAAAAACAAAGGCTTACCGACATAAAATCACTTAGCAAAATATAACATGTCAGAAGTTGTTGGGTTTTTATGGTATAGTTTACATGTCAGGTTAGTAAATGGTAGTAAATAGACTGCTCTGAAGTAGGTTTCTACAACAACTAACCTTGCCAGCCAACATGCCTAATTTTGGCACCAAGAGGTTTTTGAAGTCTATAAAAGACCCATTTTTGTAAAAAAAAAATTTTCAAAAATAATTTTATTAATTTCTGAATACGTCATGACAGTTACATTTTTAAAATCCGACAATTATTTGATTTTTGCAAGAATTTCAAAATTAATGTAGGTACCTCCACTTTTTCGCGGGAAAACAGCATAGCGTAATAAAAAAAATGCCACAAACTTAACGAAAATAAAGTTTTATCGTCAAAACGCTTATGTTACTATTAAGAGTAAAGAACAAAGTAATTTTTAATTATTTTTAAAAAATTTTCTGTCTTTATTACAACATTCTAACTTTCCATTGAAAAACTTGTTTCTCGTCATCACCGGAAGTTCCGTGAAAATAACATTGCGAATTTTTTGTCCATTTTTTTCTTATGGCACACATTAATTTTGAAAATCTTGCAAAAATAGAAATAATTGTCAGATTTTAATGAAACTTCCAGAAACTATTCAGGAATGATGGAAATTGTTATAAATATGTTATTTTTTTAAAAGTCATTATAAAAATGTATTTTTTATATATATATATTACACCCCCATAAATAAATTAATAAAAAACTATAAAAGTTTATGGACGAAGCACGCAGGTCATTATAGTTACAAACACAAGGCTTTGAGGAAAGTAAATGTTTTATTTTTTTTTAAATCTGACCTCGTAAACCTAAATTCAGCTCTGAATTGTAACATACAAAACCCAATAAAACAAAGATACTATTTAATTTTAAATGCTTTTAGTTGCTTTTATTTGTTTTTATCAATATGCATAATATTGTCTGAAGGCAAAAAACTTTTTCGATGAAAAATGAATTTTTAAATGAATTAATTGTTATTTAATAAATTATTTTATTATTTTTACATAAAGTTACTAAAAGTTGTTGAATATTCTAAAATTAATTGTACCGTTGAATCCTGTATATAATGCTTTTTTTAGGGGCCTGTATCTGTCCAGATTATAAATAGCACAAGGGTTTTACAGTCGACGAAACACCATTGAGAGTAATCTTACTGTTCTTTACCCTATGTGAGGGAAAAAAAAAAGGTTAAATCAAATGTACGGGGGCCCGGAAGAAACATGATACAATAAAAACATCACGTGACTTGATTTGTACGGCAGTGTTATCGGCCTTTACTAACGAGGTAAATAAGTTGTTAACGTAAAGATAAATTGTCACTTATGACCTTCTGTACTATAAATTTCCGCACGTAATATGTCAGTGCGTGATGAAAAACAGGCACTTGTCATTTGTCACTCAATACCGCAGTTCAGACCGGCTATCTCCCATTTGAAAAAACATGTTTTCATCACAGAAAATAAGCAATCTTTGTTTTAAAATATATTAAATAAGCTTTATAATTTCTAATTTTTTAAAAATTATTTAAAAAAACATCATAATTGATTTTTTAAATAAATTTTAAACGGCAACATTCACTTTTGTAAACAAAAGTTAAAAAAACGGGAGATTATCGATTTTCTGTCAATTTTTCCAATTCAAAAAAATTGAAGATTTTTAACGAAAATTTTGGACGTGCTAGAAATTAATAAAAAATCTAAAAAAATATTCAAAAAATACTTTGATCATTCCTCTTGATAATAACATTAACATTTAGACGATAAAAAATTATTTTAATCAAGTTTAAGGCCTTTTTTTATGCATGGTATGCTATTTTTTTAGCGATCTCATGAACATACCTAAAATGTGTGCTTCACTGGAAAAAACGAAAAAAAAAAAAAAAACTTTATTATTGATTCGGCCGCTGACGTAAATAAAACAAGAATTTTAAGCAAAATTTCAAACGTGGTAGAAAGGATTAAAAAATAATAAATAAATAAAATACTTTGGTCTTTCCTAAACATTTTGATGACAAAACTTATTTTTTTATCGAGTTTGGGGCCTTTTTTCATCATGCTATGCTGTTTTTTTCCGTGAAAAAGTGGAGTTACCTATGTGATTCAAAAATGAATTTCTCGAAATTTCATAAAATTTAAACAGTGGCAAGAGCGAGGTAACAAAAGAAAAAACAAATTATATTTTTACAAAGATTTTCTAAAATAGAAAAGTTTAAAAAATAATTTCATTCTTTTGTAAATAGATCCTGAAAGTTTCATTAAAATTCGTAGCCATTTCGTTTGGGATTTTTACTGATTCAATGGAAAATGTTGAATCTGTAGCCGTTAAATTCTCTATCTTTCTTTTTTATTAATAAAATTTCTTTTTATTTTCAACATGGAAATTTGTGACCTAATGCTTGTCGTAAAAGTAAGAAAAATTGTAAGAACTTATTTATTAAATGTTCAATTAATTTTTTCAATAGATATAAATAAAATCGGTTGAAAAAGAAAAAAGAAGCTTTGAAATGCATTTTAAACCCGATTTACTATTGACATTCACTTTACAAAGAAATCACGAAACGTAAATAAAAAGAAAAAAACAAATTTTACTTACTTCTTTCAGTTTCTTTACGCCTAATTTTCATCTATAGCGGAAATTCTATGTTAGAGAGAAAAGAAGGAAATATAGAATTGAAGATAAAAGCAAAATTTATGGGTGAAATTTTAAATTTTCTCCAAAATAAAAGTAACACATGTAACGAGAAAAGGACTTTGGAAGAGCTAATGTCAAGGGAGATAATTCATGCAAGAAACTCTTGTTAACTTTCTTTTTTTTTTAAGTTTAAGAATTAAACAAAATTAATATCTATTTTTAGGAAGCCTTAATTTTTTTTTTTTTTTTTGAATAAATACAATAAATAAATAAATTTTATTTGAAATCTTGTGAAAGAATATAAGCATTTTGTTTTTGTAAAGACTGAATGATCATCTTGTGGGAAAGTCATTTCCAGTCACACAAAGAAAGCAAATCTCATCCCAAAGATTACTCATTGGGAACACCCAATTTTTTTACCTCGTACCAAACTCGGCCACTTTTAGTAAATATATCTACTTGATTGTTGTTCTTCTATTTATGGTCACTCTTTAAGCCAGACATTCAAATGAAGATTTGTTTTTTAAATTTGCTGCGTTACAATCCCCTTACCCATCTTCCTATAATTTAGCATTGTGGCTGTATTAAGCTAAAAAGTTTAAATATTAAGGAGATGATCCTTTTTGGATTCAGTTCAACGTGTAATTCTTATAAAAATATTTAACACAATATGTCTTCCTTTAGATGTCAAGGGAGATAATTCATGCAATAAAATCGTGTTAACTTTTTTTTTCAAGTTTAAGGATTAAACAAAAAAATTAATATCTATTTTTAGGAAGCCTTCATTTTTTTTTTTAAATAAATACAATAAATAAGTAAATTTTATTTGAAATCTTGTGAAAGAATATAAGCATTTTGTTTTTGTAAAGACTGAATCATCATTTTGTGGGAAAGTCATTTCCAGTCACACAGGTGGGAGTGAAAGCAAGATCATCCCAAAGGTTATTTACACATTGGGGACCCCCAATTTTTTACCTCGTACCAAACTGGGCCACTTTTAGTAAATATCTACTTGATTGTTGTTCTTCTACTTACTGTTTTTTTTAAATCTTCAGCTAGACATTCAAATAAAATTTTTTTTTTTTTTAGGCAATAAGACAATTCATAGAAGTTTGCTGCAATACAGTCCTCCTCCTACCCATTTTCCCTACAATCTAGCATTGGAACCGTATTAAACTAAAATGTTTAAATATCAAGGAGGAGATGATCCTTTCTGGATTCAGTTCAACATGTAATTCTTATAAAAATATTTAACACAATATGTCTTCCTTTAGAACGAAGTGGGGCAGGGCTTAGGGGTTGCTATTTAACTATGTCAAGATTAATGAAAGATGATAATGACAAGGCAACACATGGAATATTTTAACAAAAGAAGATAAGGAATTCATTCGTGAATTTACACGCTTGATGTAGTGTCAATTGCTTGTATCAGAAAAAGAAATTAGAATTCTTCAAGTCCATAGTTTTACCCTGTTGTCATGAAAAGGAAAAGTTCACACAACAGATTAAATAATCTGACACAAAATAATATTCCAAAATGTTTAAAACAAAAATAAGAGAGTTCATTGCTCAGCAAAAGGACATATGGTTTGTATACATTCAAAAGTAGATACAGTGTAACCCGGATATAAGAGAGATTTTCTCTGGTCCCAAATTAGAGCCTGTGTTAATGTATATAAATTAGACCAAACCCGGATATAAGAGACTTTTCAGTTGGGGTCATTATATTCACATATGTGACAATACCCTGAGAAAAACTATGAATCCATCTATTCTCCCACCAGCTATGGGTTAATTAGTATGTCTTGTATCATTAAATCATTATCTCAAAAACAGAAAATGAGGAAAGCATCAGGAGGATTTTGAACAAAAAATAAGCCAAGTAAGACTCAGTAAAATCCAGTATAATTGAGATACACCACTTAGACGTGTAATCCTGAATAAGTCATGATGTGAGTAATATGTTGGCATCCATCTACCCAGGATTTGGTTGCTGAGTGTCGATATTCCAAACATTTAATAACAACACATCTTTTAGGTGAACCATAAAAAGGTTATTCTCTGAAGGAAAAGTAGAAGTATACATTCTTTTTAGAAATATACAATAATAATAAAATGTTCAAATTTCCTTGCAGTGAAGTTTGTTTTATAAACTAATTCAGTGTTCTTAGTATGCTTTGAAATGTGTGAAGAGATTTATAGTTTTGTGAGTTCATAAATAAAGTCTTAGTAGTTGGTTGCAGGTTAATCCCTTCTATCATGTGCATAGACAAGGCCTTAGTTGTTGGCTGTTGTCTTCCATTGTGTGTGTTGCATATGCACAGGTAAACCAAAATGGCTTATGAAATTGTGGGCCTCAAGAAGTAGTATGCTTCTATTTTTATATCCATAAGGAGATTCAAAATAGTTGTGAACTTTTTGAATCCAAGGTTTTCATCAGTTAGAAAATAATTTCACACTAGCTTGCAAATGTCTTTTTCTTTCATTTGCAGCAGTGGTGAAGGGAATTATTGTTTTTTTTCTAAATGGTCCAAAAATAACATTTTGTCATTATTTGTGCTAGTAATGATTCTTTATCTGAAAAACCTTCTGATGGGATTTGGTTGAAATATATATATAGGATTTAATTCCTATAAATATGCTTGCCAAAATTCTGCAAAATCAAAACAGAATTAGGGAATGTTATCTTAGAAACCTTTGTGGCAATTGTATGCTGAAACGTTACTAAAAACTCTAGTCTTGGGTATTTTAGAAGCATAGGTCACAGCCAGGACTAATGGGAAATATTTAACAAAGATTTGAAAATACTAGACAAGGAAAGAGAGATGTCTAAAAGAATCGACACATATGTTAGGCTATGAGGACCTCATTAATAGGCCTAGTGGAGACATAAATACAATATGGGAGCCACTAAGAAAGAAAGACAAATGACAGCAAGTCTTCAATAGCAGCAGCAATTTCAACAAAAAAGAAAAGCTCCAGTGAGTACAATCAAGCATTACAAGTAAGTAGAATATATCAGCCAGGAGGTTAGGTTTAAGTCTTGATGTTCTCTACAGAGAATTGTACTACAAGACAATAACATGGTGGGTTAAAGTGTTTGTTCATGAATTTGTTGATATAATAATTGTGAGTCCGTGTATACTTGGATTCAGGTGTAGTGAGTGCAAAATAATAACTCACTGTCTTCAAATTGGGAGAAATGAGGAAAAAGAAAGAATGGAATTCAAGAGCCAATGTGAAATTTTCTTTGGACAAATGAAAACTTTGCCTTCACAGTAATTGATTGATGAGCTGAAAAAAAGAAGGAAAGGAATTTGTGAACATGTGTGAAATTGTTTTGGGACCAATGAAAAACCTTGCCTTCACAGAAATTAGCTGGTCAGTCAAGAAGGAGAAAAAAAAGTAGCAAGTCTACATGAAATTCTTTTTGATTTGTTAAAGTAATATCCCATTAGTGCTGCTTGTGACCCATGCTTCTAAAATACCGAAGACCAGACATTTTAGTAAGTTTTCTGCATGCAATTGCCACAAAAGATTCTAAGATAATATTGCCCAATTCTGTTTTGGTTTTGAAGAATTTTGACAAACATTAATCACGTTATGACTTCCTCAAAGTTGTGGGTCTAAGTGGAGAATCCAAGTTATACTGGATTTTACTGATTCTGACTTTGGTTCACACCAGAATTACAAAATACTTTAAATTTATGCAGACTATTTATTAAAAATTATTTTAAAATTAAATTACAAGAGAAAAAGAAGTAAATGTCTAAATTACTTATAAAAATTTTCTTGGGGATTTACATTATTGAAGAGAGGAGTAGGGGAAAGAAAAAGAAAATTTTTTTTAAAATACATCATATATATATATATATATATATATATATATATATATGTGTGTGTGTGTGTGTGTGTGTGGTATATACATATAAAAAACATACAAATATACACATCCATATACACACACAAGTAAACACATATATACAATCTATACATATATACACATATATATATGTACACACACAAGTAAACACATATATACAATGTATACATATATGTATACACACACACATATATATAAGCACCTACATACATACATACCCACATGTATACATATACATACATATAAACACACATATATATATATATATATATATATATATGTATAAAGCTTCAACATCTATCAAGTAATAAAACAGACAGTATTGTTTGATTCATTCAAAATTCTATTTTAGAACAGTTCTTTGGTTAGTATCTGTCTATATTTCTAAGATGAGGTATTATGTACACTATTTACATTATTCAGACTATGGTCCTCATCTTTGTCGACATATTTATTACAACGTTTTGGCCATTGTACGCTCTGGCCTTTCTTCAGGTGATTGGTATGTCAAATTGAACCTTTTATTTCACTCGCTGAGTTAGACTGCCATGTCTAATAAAGGGTTCAGTTCGACATTCCAACCACCCGAAGAAGGCCGTAGTGTACAACAACGATTGGATTACTTGTAATTGTACACATGAGTCCCAGTTATAAATAATTATTGACTAATTTTATTGTGATATTTTTGAATTATATCATGTATTAAGAATATAGTAACTAGGCTCCACAAATTGGAGGAGAGAGTTATCAATAATAATGTTCTCCCTTCAACACTCTCTCTGTTATTTTTAAATATACTTTTTATTACATAAAATTTGTTGAGGCATAAGGAAATTTTCATTTTGAAAATGCAGTCCAGAGAGCATGGGAACCACTGCCATAAAGTGTTGTGAGTTCTTGACACATGACAATGACTGTCTATATTTCTGAGATGAGGTATTATGTACATTATTTACATTGTTCAGACTATCGTCCTCATCTTTGTTGCCATCTTTATCACAATGTTTTGGCTGTTATATGCTCTGACCTTCTTCAGGTGGTTGGAATGTCGAACTGAACCCTTTATTTCACTCACTGGGGTAGACTGTTCTAGTTCCATGTGCCATGTTTAATGGATGGCAGTTACCTCTTGCTAATTCCCCACTGTCAGGTATTGAATTCACACTCTTTGGCTCCTGTCACTGGATTGAACCAACACCTTTATCCACTATGCAATGTGTCCTTGAGGACATCTATGTATGAATTTCTGGGTATTATAAACTTAATGTCCTCAGCAACCATTTTTTTACCAGTGCTCATATTGCAATTTTTGCTGTTATCATTTCATGTTTTTACCAGAGCTCATACTGCAATCTTTGTTGTTATTATTGCTTTTCGCTGGCATTCCTTATTACTGGTTCCTATATTCTATTCATTTCTATGCTTGGTCGGCTCAGGAGATTTTTGTGGCCTAGCATATGTGCTGATTCCTTAAGTTTATGAATTTTCCAATGGTGTTTTTTGTCTATGATCTCAACCTGAGCCCACAGGGTGGTGATCTCCCTTTTCTCTCCATATGTGGTCAGCCACGCCTGGTTTTTCCACTTCCCCTTGTGTTATGGCTTTCTAGCATTCTTGAAGCCTTACCTTAAGTGGCCGGCTTGTCTCCCCTTTATATTTCTTTCTGCAGCTTTGATTAGATTTGCATACCTTACACAATAGTTTGTACTCTTTGCCTGACCAGCAGATAATATAACTGTTTTCTATGTCAAGTCAGTTTTTTCTCTTCATTTATTCTTTGTCTAACTACATCACAGAAATAAATATGTAGAAATATTATTTTTGATATGAAAAAGGCTACGGAGGTTAACTAAAAGAATATATCACTATCCATCATTGGGAGATAACTTTCTTCTCTTAAAAAGTATCAGAGATGGAACTGTAGTTTAATCAGCATCGTTAAAATACTTCAAATGATAAGCCTCAATATTTTTCATCAGAAGCTCTTAATGAGGTGGTCACTCTACAACATTGTTTATTGCAATCTCATTGAATGTAGCAGGTAAAAGCTGAAGATTTGATTATTTTATTGGTTAATGAACTTGGCATGACAAAGGTTTCTGCTTGGTGATTGTCATATCTTCTGACAAGTGCACAGGCTGGTCACATCACAGGATAATCTGACATTGCTTGAGGCAGATCCAGCTGCTTTCCTCGAATGCTTCCTAACACGTTATGCTTTGTTGCAATTGCTTTCTGATTCATTCTGCATACAAGCTAGATGTGAACACCACAGAGGCAGGAAACAAAATAAAAAAAAAGTCTGTTTTCTGCACTAGGCTCTGAGATGAACGTCTAGTTACCAAAGCAAGCCTCCGCATTGAAAGTGACACTGGCCAATTGTAAACATTCCCACCAAGAAGGAGATATCTCTAGGGACTGCCAGCTCTACTTAAAAGCAGGTCTCCCATAACAACCTGTTGTATAAGAGTAAGTGTCGTTGCTGACACTGTTTTGAAACTAGATCGCCAGTGAGTAACAAAAGTGATTCCATTAAGTAGATCACGTGATCATAAAGGAAGTGAATAAATAGGAAGTAGAGTGATGACTATACGATCACTCTTCACTCTTCTTGTCTATCCACTATTGCTATACATTCACTCTATCTACTCTACAGATTACAATTCTATTCTGACAATTATGCTATTTGGCGATTACTACTTGAATAAGTATTACTAGTGAAGGTATTACTACTAGTACTGGCATCCACAAAGTCTCAAATATAACAAGCATTTTAGGAAGTGATAACGAGCTTTCACTTGACATACCAAAAGTAACAAGTGAAGCAATCCAACATCACAAAACAACCACAAGCAGTTGTGAGCTCTCAGGCCACCTGCCAACTTCCATGAGCACTCCTCTCAATCCAACTATTACCACTCCCAGTCTTGAATAATCACCTGAATCTTCACACACTGAAATAATAGACCAACCTCGACAACATCCAGCTACAAGTCTACCTTGTCGCCAATGTCACCTCAGCAAATCCAACTCTGCAAGCGACTCGGACTCCGCAAGCATGCAACTCACTCATGCTACCACTGTTTGATGAGACAGGCCTACCAGCTATGCTAAACCCTCATCACCTTGGCAACCAACAGACAACACTGTAAGATATCTGTATATTAAAAAATTCCATGTTGTTTAAAAACCTAATCCTCATCATTCCTTTCTTTTTGCAACCAAACACTTATTATAACAAGATGTTGGGTTCATCACTTTGAATCAGAGATAATCCATGCAGTGGAAACACCCGCTGCTGACCTGCTTAAAAAAAGCAAAGGTTGTTTCATCTGCAGGGAAAGTTATGGACTCAGTTTTTTGGATGCAAAACTTGAGCTTGTTGACTATATTCAAAAGGGCTGCAACATCAATGGAGAGCACTATGCCATCTTGCTGAAGCAGTTACAAAAGGCTATTAAAACCAAATGCCGAGGCAAACTGACAAAAGCTGTCTTATTTCATCAGGACACTGCTCCAGCATACAAGTCCTTGGTTTTAATGGCTGCTGTGCATGACTGTGGCTTTGAACTGGTTGATCACTGTCCCTATTCTCCTGATTTAGCCCCATCTGACTATCATCTGTTCCCCAACATGAATAAACATTTGGCTGGAAACCAGTATCTGCTGTTGAATCTTTTAACTAACAAGATGAACAAACTTCTTTGAACAGTCAGATGTCAGTTTGCCTGGATGGAAACAGTCCAGTTATTAATAAGAGTTGAAATTAGTGCATGACAAATTTCACTCCTTCATAGTCAGCCTATGAACTTTTCAAACCAGACTCGTACTTCAAATAAGAAGCCCCAACCCTTTTCATCAGAAGCTCTAAATTAAATGGTCTCTGGACAATTTCTTTTTTAACATCATTGAATATAACAGATAAAAATTAAAAGTTTTAATTTTTTTATTGGTTAAACAAAACATTTACAATACTGGTATCACACAAGTCATAAATTGAAAAGATTATATTAGCAACAGTTTTCAGTGACATATCTAATTTAAATCTTACAATTTTTGGTGTGTAAATGAAACAATTTTATATTTGTTTTATATCATCTTTTCCTTTATGAAAAATTTAAACTGCTTGAGCATGTATTGTCTGCTTTTCTGAGTGAAAACAAATGTCTCCGCATTGAAAGTGACACTGGCCAATTGCAAACATTCCCACCAAAAAGGAGATATCTCTAGGGACTGCCAGATCTACTTAAAAGCAGGTCTCCCATAACAACCTGTTATATAAGTGTTGTTGCTGACACTGTGTTTTGAAACTAGATCACCATTGAGTAACAAAGGCGATTCCATTATTAAGTTGATCACGCGATCATAAAGGAAGTGAATAAATAGGAAGTAGAGTGATGACTGTATGATCGCTGTTCACTCTTCTTGTCTATCCGCTATTGCTATACGTTCACTCTCTCTACTCTACAGATTACGATTCTCTTCTGATCATTATGCTATTCGAATAAGTATTACTAGTGCAGATATTACTGGAAGACATTACTACTAGTTGGGCTCTTGCTTAAACTTTTGAATTTCAAAATATTTTTGGTACATTTTGATTTGCGGCAGAATAGCCGAGTTTGTTTTTCATTTGAAACCAATCAAAAGGTTTTGTTCCAAATCCCGAGAAGTGAATTTGGAGCCTACATTTTGTCATACAAGGGGGGCCTGGGATTGAATCCAAGGAGTCGAGCTTTTGCATGAACCCATGTTGCTCCAGTCCAGGAAGAAAAACAAAACAGAAGGAATTTGATAACCACCAGATGAGAATTGAAAGGAACATGAAAGTCACTCACGGATCAAAGAGAATTCTTCAGCAGGCGTGATTGTTCTGTTCTTCATTGTTACCAGAGTTTTTGCTCCAAAAATTGTACCTATTCTTTGCAAACTATTCCATGAAGTATTTTCTCCAACTGATTATTTTTACATACATGTTATTGGCCAACATTTGGCACACAAAGCACTTTGTGTAAGTCTTTCATTTTTGTGTGTTAATCAATTTATCATCTGTTTTTTAAACTCTGCTTGTGTTGTCTGTCTTTGTTGTGTGCCCTTGTTAATTAAATGTTACCTCAAACATTTGTTTGAACTATATTTTTTGGTATGTTTCTTTTACCAAATAAAATATCCTTTACCTCTTCACTACTCTGAAAATTAACAATGACAAACCTTTTCATTGGTGAACATATTGAAATATACATATTAGATGAAGACTGGTTTATTGTATAAACAAACCATCTAAAATATTCTATCCTGTCAACTTGGAGAAAGTGTTAAAACGTGGAGTCCATGTTAGAAATAGCTTACAATCTAATTTAACTTGACTGTGGAGACAAAGCAATAACATTTTAAATTTATATTCACTAACTTGACTGAGTTTTGCGATTAACAATTAAATGTTTTTGTGAACTTGTGTAACTATTGAAGTGACCCACTCATCATAAAAAAGCATTCTGCATATAAGATGACCTTTAAATCCCAAAAATCACTCTTAAAAATTGGGGGTCAACTTATACTACAATTCTAAAAACAAAACCTTAAATTCTGAGTGATGTTTGTCGGTAGGCTAACATCAGTCTCTGTGCAATAACAAATAATGTACATGAAAAGATTCACATTATCAAATAAAGGGATAATAAAAGTCAAACTATTTCTACTTTATATATTACTAGCATAACTTCATAATAAATCGCCCATCCTAAGAATAATTCCATGTCAATGAAATCAACTTGTATCAACAAGCTCAGCTGAGAAAATGTAAATATTGAGTTATGATTGCATTCACAGCAACCTTTATCTTTCTCTAAACTTTCAATAATCATCATGGTAGTGTTAGTGTTATGGGGTCCACCCTTTTTTCATACAAGTGGACTCGACCAGTATGTATTTGTACTGTTGCCGTTAAATACCCAGAGGAAGACAGAGGAGTGAGAGTAGAGTTTGAGATTGAGTTGGAGGTAGACTAATAGTGTAAGGTAATCGCTTGTAGAAGTCAGTTACAAGCACGCCCGACTCTAAGGAAGTCCTACTTTGAGACTCTGTGTGTGTGTGTGTGTGTGTGTGTGTGTATATATATATATATATATATATATATATATATATATATATATATTATTGCTACTAACCGCGTTTCTGGATTTACTAACAGTATTACCCTTTGTATTATTGTGTAAATACATTTTATTTCTTATATTTAATTCCTGCGTTTGTCATTCACTGGAGACCGAATTTCATCTCGGAATCCACAACAGTTAGTCATGGCAGTAATAACATTGAGAGTAACATAATATTCATTTCTCATTAAAAATACATTATTATACTGTTATTAGCAGGATTTTATGATTGTCATTCTAGTATAAGTAAATTGCCATTACTACACCAGGCTGTTTGCAACTGTTTAGGTATAGGAAAAGAAGAAAACAAATAAGTATTCACAAGAGATCATGTGATGAAACATATACAAAACAATAGTTTCACTTGTAGGGGACACGTGTAGGAAAAACATGAGATAGAACTAGTTTTGTTATTTCATTTATTTTGAATTCATAAGGATACAATAAGTAAAAATATTTCCAAAATCATCTTTATATAATCAGTCATTTTATACTACAAGTACAGGATAAATTCATGAAAATTTACTATATTTTTTTACCTTGTCTTATCTAAAGTTTGCCATATATGTGGAAATATATGGTAGCTAAACATTTCAAATGGACGTAGGATCTTGGTAGTGTGTATTTTTAGTTTCCTTTCAAATAAAAATAAATTGTAGTGAAAATACTAAACAATATAGGTCACAAGAATATAGTTAACCTCCTGAGAATTTAAAAATTTTATTGAACCTCACCTTAAAGACAGCAGATATATAGGAACCAATTTTTCTTAATTCTGTTTCAGGGTTTAGGGAATTCCATTTTCAGTAAAGATTTGTTTTTGCATCATTATAATACTTAGTACATGTAATAATATATAAATGTTATTAAAACAAGAAAATAAAAATGAAAAATTTTACTCAATGGAATATCCACAGATTGGATAAGTTGCTCCTGCTTAATAGGGTTTCGAACCTTATACTTCAGCCCTTAATCTAACTTGATGAGTTTCTGGGACAACCTTGCAAAGAATGCTATAATCCTAAATAAGAATTAAGTGAAAGTGGCAAAACCTACAGAAAAGTTAGCACCACAAAGTCATTTACATTAACATTTGGTCACTTTACTGAAATTATTAAATTAAACTTTTACTGGCTGGAATATCCACCCATTTGATAAGTTGCTCCAGCTAGATAGGCTTTTGTACGTCATACTTCAGCCCTTAATCTAACTTGATGAGTTTCTGAGATAACACTTGAAAAGAATGCTACAATCCTAAATGAGAATTAAGTGGCAAAACCTATAGAAAAGTAGCACCAACATCATTTACAGACAAAAAGCTACATTATCATTTGGTCACTTTATTGAAATTATTAAATAACATTTAAAAAAAAAAAAAAAAGCCTAATTCATAAAATTTGGCTTTCTGAAATGACAGATTGCCCCCACCTCTGTTAACATGTGTGATAGGAAAAAGAAAGGATAAAACAAAAAGACAAAATTTTGACAACTCCCACCCACATCATCTTTAAAAAAATTTTTTTTTTTTATTAAAGCAAGCCAACTTGGTTCCTAAATATTGTAAACTCTAGGGAGACAGTAGGTAAGGAAGATGTATTAAAACCTTACTGACTTTATGCTTTGATGTCCGTCAGACAAGAGAGTTTAGGAAAGGCATAGTAATAAATTAAAGTAGGACTTAACAAATCTGTTAGAAATATAAACTTATATTTCAAAATTGCAATTTTCATTTCAAGTACGCTATTTCATTTTTCTGTCCAATTTTTTCTGTTTTCACAGAATTCCCTTTACAGGTATGGTTGTCAGCAAGAGGACTAGCCCAAGATGCAAATTAAAATTAGAGATAATGTCAAGGAAGTATGAAAATTTAAGTCTCTCCGAAATGTTTTAATAGCGGACAGAAAATATGATACCAACATCGATTTGAACAGCAAAAAATGCCTTCCAAAAATTCAGCAAAGTATTAAGAAACAGGAAAATTAGAAACAAAGAAAAAGAGTATTAAAATGTTATCTAATATCAGTTCTTCTCTATGGAAGTGAATGTTCAACAATCTTCTCACAAATGAAGACAAGGCAACAGAAATGTGGGTCTACAGAAGGATATTGAGAATACCATGCACTAAACATAAGAGTAACAATTAAGTTTCAAGGGAAATGGAAGCAAAAAGGACACATACTTAAAATCAAAAAAAGACAGTAGAAATTTCTACAACACACAATGAGGAAGGAGGGCTTTGAGAATTTGACACTTACTGGATATATTGAAGACAGGAAGAGCAAAGGAAATCATTGATTTACCTACCTAACAAGCTAGTGTAAATGGATGACAGAACAAAGACTGGGAGAAAGAACAAAAAAAACAAACCTTACTAAAAAGTAAAATGGATAGGAAGTTGTGGAGAGTTACAATAAAATTTCACTTTAGGAGCATGGTTTTTCTCCAGTTGATGTCTGTGATTTTTAAAATTAAACTCAATAAGAATGCTGACCCATTCACATATGGTTTTTCCTCAGAGCATGTTTGAATATGTCTCTTTAAATGCGATCTTATTAAAAATACTGAAACCTACACTTAACACGAAGTCTTTATCTAGTATGTAACTAAAGTGAAGTTACTATGTAGTATTAATTTGCATATACTTTTTATATTTTCATACAGAGTGTTTAAATGTTTGCTTTCCAACCACAAGACCAGGGTTCAAATCCTGCAATCATTGACTTGTTGATGTTAATGGCATAGGGAGGTAATCCCAGCATGCAGCACCCTTGGGAAGTATCCAAAAACCATACTTGTGGGTAAAATTGGATGGACGGAATTAATGGTTGTGCTAGCAAGAAGTTATCAAAAATTTTGTTTGAGGATTCAAGCATACTGGCTTTGTTCAAACAGTTGCTTATATCAGATGATGTGCCTGTAAGTAAAGCCTGCTCAGCATAGTTGCAGTATAAACCTCAGGTGGACTGAGGGTATTGAACAAACACAAGTGTGCCTGAACAGGTGTTTGCAACAGGGATTAGCTAACTGCCCAAGTAGACAGGTATACTTGGATATGAGCATCTAACCATTGTTCTTTTAGGAGTAATAGTGATTTTCTAAACATTGCTTAGATATGGCACAAGACTGAAAGTATAAGGTTCCCGGTGAGGATCAAACTCACTATTCAGTTGTAATTGATCTAGTGAGTGGTGAGTTAATAAGTGTAGCTTAGATGTGGCACAAGGCCAAAAGCATGAGGAACCTAGTGATGATCAAACATACTATTCAGTTGTAATTGATCTAGCAAGACAACCATTACCCCACGTCGAAGTGCCCATATTTTTTAAGCATGATGAATCTTCACATTCTGAGAAAATCCTACCCACACCAATATTTGACATAAGTATGGATTTTCCAGAGTATGCATCCTGTGAATTTTAAAACTTGAAATCTTTGAAAATGTTAAGCCACAGACTTCACATGCACAATTTCTCTCCAGCATATTTCTTTCTCATATATTGGATGATAATTTTATACTTTTAATTCTTTTCTCAGTTATTGTTTTGTTTCTATTATTGTCATTAAAGTAACATTTGATAACAAACTGTTTACTTCGACATCCAGTGTAATATATATATATATATATGTATGTATATATATATATATACACAAATATAGATAACTAGACTCGTTTCGAAAAATCCTCGAATTTTTGATTTGCAAATAATCAAATCAATCTCAAGGGAAAAAAAGGTTTTAAAAAAAGAAAGAGCTACAAACATGAACTACTGCCGAAAAAAAAATCGCACAGATGCAGGTCTGAAGCCCAAAGAAAAAACCCCGATACGAGTAAACAACTAACAAAAGAGCTCAATACAACCGTACTTTCCCATACGATTCGTTTCGGTGAAACCTAGGTAAGTTTGTCTGGCTCACTAGGTGTATCTATATATATATATGTGTGTGTGTGTGTGTGCCTATACATGTATGTTTCAATGTTTGTACCTCTGATGGCCACTCCTTGTCATGGCGGAGAGGCTTGCATAGTCCAATGACTTTGAGAACGATGCTGTTGGGTGTTCTAAATTCCTGGTAGGGCTAGGCTACTCATCACTGCAAGGGTGAAGACGAGGACCCAGACTAAGCATGACCAACCCCAAAGACCACAATGGTGTAACAAGCAGATGATGATAACACTAGCAGATGAAGAAGGCTATACATGATAGACATGCTAAAGAGGGCACCGCTCAAAATTATAACAGATTTAGTGGCAGTCTGTTGCTGTTTAATAACTGGATTCTGCAAGTCTCATTCCATATGTGCCACAGAGGAAGGTCATGAAATTAAGTGTATGAGTCAATTCTTGACATATTCAGGTCCAGCTTGTACAAATTCACGTCATTGACACTTTCTACTCTGATTTTCTTTCATCTTCAATCGACTCTTGCAAAGCCAAATGACGATAGGGAATGGATGACGGTAGTAGGTTTTGGTGAAACTGGAAGTTTCTACTCCTGAACCTGCATGTTGGTGGTGAATGTAGTCATCAATGTCAACATCATAAAGGAAGCAACCAGTAAAAAGAAATTAAATTATTGGATACAAGATAAAGCCAACATAATTTTTTAATTGTTAAATTCTAAGAAAATTTTGAACAAAACACTTAACAAGAATGCTTTCTCACCAGTATCTGTTTGCATGTGACTTTTTAACTTTGAACAATGCATTTCACATGAATATGGTTTTTCACAAGTATGTATTCAGATGACTCGATTATGTATTCGCATGTGAGTTTTTAATGTCGAATTCTGTGAAAATGTTGAGCTACACACTTCACATGAAAAAGGCTTCTCTCCAGTATGTATTCGCATATGTCTTTTCAAACTTGTGCTCTGTGAAAATGATAAACCACATACTTCACATGAATAAGGTTTCTCACCAGTATGTGTCCGCATGTGAATTTTTAACTTAGAACACTCTGAAAACTTTGAGCTACACATTTTACATGAATATGGCTTTTCACCAGTGTGTATTCGGATATGTCTTCTTAAACTTGAGCTCTCAGAAAATGCTGAACCACACACTTCACATGAATAGGGTTTCTCTCCAGTATGTGCCTGCATGTGATTTTTTAATGTTGAACTCTGTGAAAATGTTGACTGACAGACTTCACATGAATAAGATTTTTCAGCACTATGTATTTGCATATGTTCTTTTAAAAGTGAGCTTTTAGGAAATGCTGAACCACATACATCACATGAATATATTTTCTCTTCAGTATGAGTTTGCATGTGTATTTTTAAATTTGTGTTCCGTGAAAATGCTGAACCACACACTTCACAAGAATATGGTTTCTCCCCAGTATGTATTTTCATGTGCCTTTTTAAATTTGAGAACTGTGAAAATGTAGAGCCACACACTTCACATGAATATGGTCTTTCACCAGTATGTATTCGTGTATGTTCTTTTAAAATTGAGCTTTTGGAAAAAGCTGAACCACAAACTTCGCATGAATATGTTTTCTCACCAGTATGTGTCCGCATGTGATTTTTTAAATTTGAGCTCTGTAAAAAAACTAAACCACATACTTCACATGAATATTGTTTTTCATCAGTATGTATTTGTGCATGTTTTTTTAAAATTGAGCTTTTAGAGAAAGCTAAACCACAAACTTCACATGAATATGTTTTCTCACCAGTATGTGTTCGCATGTGATTTTTTAAATTTGAGCTCTGTGAAAAAGCTAGACCACATACTTCACATGAATATGGTTTTTCACCAGTATGAGTTCGCATGTGGTTTATTAACTTTGAACTCTCTGAAAACTTTGAGCTACACACTTCACATGAATATGGCTTTTCACCAGTATGTGTTCGCATATGTCTTTTTAAACTTGAACCCTGAGAAAATGCTGAACCACATACTTCACATGAATATGGTTTCTCACCAGTATGTATTCGCATGTGACGTCTTAAACTTGAACTATCCGAAAACGTTGAACTACACACTTCACATGAATATTGCTTTCTATTAGAATGTTTTTGTATGTGACTTTTTAATCCTGAAACATGTGATAATGCTAAACCACATACTTCACATGAATATGGTTTCTCCTCAGTATGTTTTTGCAAGTCTGTTTTCAAACATACATTCTGTGAAAATGATGAACCACATCCTTTACATGAATTCGGTTTTTCACCAGTATGTATTCGCATGTGTGCTTTTAAATGTGAGCTCCCTTGAAATGTAGAACTACACACTTCACATGAATATGGTTTCTCTCCAGTATGTGTCTTCATATCAGTCGTTAACATTAAACTTTGAAAATTTTGAGTCACACTCATTACATATATATGGTTTCTCACCTGAGTGCATCAGAAGGTACCCTTTTAAATTTGAATAAATCTGTGAATGCTGAACCACACATTTAACATCAGTATAGCATTTCTCCAATGTGTGTCCACATGTGAGCTTTTTAAATGTAAACTCTGAAAAATCCAGTCCTCCTGCTACATGGGTATATGAATTGTCTCCAATGTGTGCTTCTATGTCAGTCTTTTGATGGGGATCACCTTTCATGGAGAGATAATCTGTGCAAGAAAATAGCATATTTTTAGAAATCTAGAATACAAATATAAACATATTTAAAAATGTTTTCTGCTCTAGATTTCATCAGTTTATCTATTATAAACCACAAATTTACAAACATTTATATTCATTCCGCATTTTCCTATTTTGCATTGAATTAATGTTAATAGTTTTTTTGTACAATATGAAGACATGAAAGTTGATTTTTCACACTATTTTTGAAAAGTCACAAAGCACATTATTAAAGATATTCTTTTAGCTATGGTTAGAAATTTACATTAGTGTGGAAATCTAATCTGCAGAAGAAAATTGGTTTTACTCTTTATTAGATCACACCAACTTTGCCAATCCATGGCAATATCAGATACCAAATGCTTTTGATTTATAGAACAGTGTAATCTTAGTATTAATGCTAACATGTTAGTATTTTCTTAATATATTCCAATTCCTGTTCTAACTTATTGGTAGAAAAGATCTCATTATACATCTTATATCATTGTATGGATATGAAATCAACAATATAAGGTGAATCAAAAATAAATCATTTCACTTCATATATGATTTTTGCTGTATGAAAATGTGTTTACTATGAATTTTACATAATTCTGAAAAGAACTGATGAGGGAATAAAATGTCTTGTTATAGTTTATCTTGTAGAATTTTAAGATGTCTTAAAACTATAATTTTCAATTACACACGAGAAATAATTTGAAAAAAAAAATAAATAAATAAATGAATATATAAAAACAGAAATGCATCCTGGAGGTAAAAACACAGCAAAATCACTAGAAGATATGTGATTTCTTGCCTCAAGACAAGATTTAATATCAAGAAAAACAGAAATAGGACTGCACAAATTTGAGAGTAGAGGACTGCTCAACATGTCACAGAATGTATTAACAAAGATTGACAGTGTAATTTGAATTACTTTTCTTCTTATACAAAGTCTAAGATAGATTACAATAATGTAAAATGTTTTGCTTAGAGAAGATATTTTTTATTTCTTATGGCAAAAAGTTTTCAGATTGACATTAGATCACACCAACTTTGCCAATCCATGGCAATATCAGATACCAAAAGCTTTTGATTTATAGAACAGCATGATCTTAGTATTAATTTTAGATTACACCATATCCAGAGGATGGTCATTTTTGCAAAATAATTTCTATATATATTCAAATTCCTTTTCTGATTGGTAGAATAAATATCATTAATACATCATTGTATGGATATGAAATCAACAAAATAAGGTGAATCAAAAATAAATCACTTCATATATGAATGATTTTGGACACATAAACTGAGTTTTCTTTGAAATGTCACAATTTGAAAGTGAACAGATGATAGAATAAAAGGTCACTATACAAATTTGTACAATGTCTTAAAGATACACAAATTTTTAAGGAATCACAGACGCAAAATTAAAAGATATGTGGTCTCTGGTTTCAAGATTTTTCATGAAAAAAAAAAATGCTCCTTCTTAAAACTTACACATATTTTAAGAAAGTAGAAAATGCAAAAGGGTTTCCTTAATTATATAGAGTGAAAATATTTTTATTCAATTTTGACTTTCTTGTGCTGTTTGAAGAAACTTTTGCTAAGTTTTCAGATTGACACTAGAGACCAAAAGTTCTTAGAAACAGTAAGTCTCAGATGGACGATCGAGTTTTAACATAACTAGAAGAAAAATGTAAGAAGTACAAAGTGAAGAAAAACCCAACAGATTTGTGGAATATTCAATGCAATTTAACCCCATGAGCTCTGAACTGAATGCCTTTTATTTCTCTGACAAGTGAAACTGGTTACTTACAGTTGTTGTCTTGAGATTGGTGGGGGGGGGGCACCTAACTTATTGCTCTCCCAACAACATGGGATAATAGGGAGAAAGGCAAAAGAGACAGGAGGTAACAAAAAAATAACACTGCCTCAAAAACCACAGCAACTTGTGGATCAAAATTCCTACGGGACCGACTTCACAAGACACTGTATCCTGCTGATTGCTGTTTTCCCCCAGCTTCTATTAGCATGAGATATCTTATAAAGACCCGGATCTTGACCAGTTGCAGAAAGGCCTGTATTTAGTTAGACATTAGTGTAGGTTGATTTTGGAACTGTAAAAAGAATAACTTGAGGAAAGTTGCAAAATAACGTAAAAAATTGCCACAAAAAATATTTTTCTTTAAAACTTCATATTTATTTGAGGAATCAAACTTAAAGACAAAATAAATTGTGATTTTTATCATTATATTGGCGTCACTGGAAATGTGTAGGTTAAATTAAGATCAAATCTTAATGAAAAGAAAATACATTTAATAATGGATATCTTTAAGTTTAGTATCTATTATCTTATTAAATTGAATGAAATTACCAAAAATGAAAAATAAAACACACTGAAATATTTAGTTTAAAATACAACTACTTACGAACACTGTTTTATTTACTGGATATTTTTTCCATATAAACCGGTAGTAATTACCTCCCCTTGTAAGTTTGTTTTATTGTTGTTTACTGTTTATGCTTTTAAGTAGCACTATTGTATTTTTCTTCAAAATATACTGAACTATTTAAAAAAAATACAAATTTTATAATTATTTTTAGGTAAGTAAACATTACTTTTAAAATTTAATGTATTTCAAACTTTATTTTCAAATTTATTTTGAAAAATATTTATTTGCGCAACTTCTTATAATACATATATTTTCTTTTTCAGATATTTTAATAAAAATGGCAGAAAAAAGCACCGCAATTTCAACTTGCAGTAAAGATGCAATGAAATTGTCAGGTTCACTTTTTGTCATTAGATAAAACAGAGTTCCCCAATTTATAGACAAATTATTTTGTATAGTTATTTTTTAATGAATACTTTCCCCACCTTTCAAGTTTTGTTATTTGTAAATTAATAGCAAAAGATGCAATAGATATTTGGAAGGCTGTTAACCTCTGTTTGCATCTATTAAATGAAATTAGTATTGTGAACAAGGTAAAAATTCTATGCTTCCAGAAGGCAAAGCAAATAAATAGGAAATCTCTCTCTGTTGTCCAAAAGAAATTCTGGAAGCAAAAGCTTGATACATTATTTGGTATTTCGTCCTGTTCATGCAAACTGCCAGTTTTAAGTTGTGACAACCCTAATGTTAATGCTATTGTATGCTATTGAGTTGATAAGAGGTGATGTATCTTCCAATCTTGGAGCCAGCCTTGCCAATGCCTTGCTCTTGAATTTGAGGGTTATGGGCCTTCTTATCCCCAATATTAATATAAAAGGTATCTACATAGACAAATGTAAAACTGATAGAGCAAAGGCTAAAGTGAAAACAAATGCCCATCAAAAGCATGATAAGGTGGAAAATCTTCTTTGTATTGGAGTTGATGGGAGAACGGGCAAAGACACACTATTGTATAAGGAAATAGTGGAGGAAAATGGAAAGAAAACTCTGAAAAAAACCAAGGGACCAGAACGCCATTTGACTGTCACAAAAGAGATGACATGAAAGTGAATATCTGACACACAGGGTTTTACCTAATATTGGTGCAACTGGTACTGCTCTTGCTGAGCAAGTGGCTATCCTTGACAAACACTAATGCCAATAGAGGCTGTGAAGGTGGATTTGTTGCACTTCTAGAAAGGAAACTTAACAAAAATCTTCACACTACTGGTTGCTGCTTGCACCAAAATGAACTTCCGTTTAGAGTTCTTTTCAAACATGTAGATGGTACCACAAAAAAGCCCTACCATATTGAATTGTCCACTGGGTAAATTGTGTGTAAATGATTACCATAATTTACCCCAAATATCATTTTCAGCTGTTGGCAGTCCTCTGGATTCTATTTTTAAAATTGAAAATACAGATACCTTTAGTTGTGACCAAAAACTCCTTTATCAACAAGTTATGCTTTATGCGATGTGGCTTTTAAATACAGTCTGTTGTGTTTATAGACTTGTGGTGCATACCCACAAAATCTTTCAACCAAACTCCACAGTTTAAAAAATTTTATTGTGAATGTGTATGCCATTTCCTGGTTCGAAATTAAAAGAGATGAGTTCCACAATCAGCAAATGTATATTTTAAATATGTTCCAAAATTATTAGGAACAACCATATGAAATCCAACAGGTCACATTGAAAAATATACAATACAATGCTTTCACCTTACTGCCTGAAAATATCTTATATTCAATGGTCAAATCTGATGAACTGGAAGTGAGGGAAGAAGCTATAAAAAGAATTTTGGCCATTAGGTAAGTAAATATTTATTTATATAAAACTGACTAAATTAGTTATGCCGATTTATAGAATCATTTTAAGGATTTTATCCAATTTCACCAAAGCAGTACAGAGTGCATTTATTTTTGTTTTAAATAACTCAAATTAATTTTTATATTTTTTCAGGAGGGGTGAGCCAGCCAAGAAAAGATTAAAAAGAGTCACAACTATCAATTTTAAAGCTATGAACTGGACACATTTAATAGATCTGTCATTAAGTGGAGCTTGTGAACCACCACCACTCACAGAAGAATTTTCTGAAAATGAACTTCGGGAATCATTATTAAATGGTACGAAGCTTGACTTGCCAGATTTGCCCTCACATTCTCAAGGCGTGGAACGGGCAGTCAAGTTAACAAAAGAAGTAAGGCACCAGCACATAATAGCAAAAATTTTGTGTCAGAAATTGAGACTGTCATTTTCGTTTAAGGGCTCATATATAGAGATATTTGACTATGTAAGCCCTATTAAACTATTATTTATTTTTCCATATTTGTTTGTTGTATTTTCATTCATAATACAAAAAATCAATTTTTTAATGTATTCAACTATTACTGCTTAATTCATGAGGTAAAAAACAGCATTTCAAATGTTGTCACTGATAATGGGGGGGGGCAGATTTTCAATTTGGAGTTTAGTTATAATTTCTACATTTTATTTCATTTTTATAAAATAAAATTAGAATATTCCTTGATTTAAATACTGAAATTTTTTGGTTTTTTCATCAATATTTAGGTGAAATCTTGCAAAATCAAGGATTTTTCAGTGAATTTTGGTTACGATCTTTGAGACCAAATGCTCGAAAAACTGTTGAAGTGTCAGATCTAATTTTTTGTATCAGTACTTAATAGGTCTATACACAACTTTTGGTACATTATTCTTGATTTTCTAAAAAAATGTGAAAAATCAACCTACCCTATTAGACATGTAAAAAAAAAAAAAATTGATTTAACTGGTGTTGACAAACATGTTCACATACAATCTGATCTGCACTGACATGTGTTTGCCACAGTTTTGAACATTTTTTTATATAAAAAAAAAGTGCCAAGAGAATTGAATTGAAGAGAAAACCAAACTGGACAAATGAATTGGATTTCTAGCATGACACCACCAACACAGGCTTGCTGTTTGCCAGCTAAGCCCAGCAATCACAAATGCTAAAGTTAGCGTTCTACAAAGCTAAATAAGATCTTCAGGCATGTGTACAACTCACCTAGTGCTATCTAATTTGCGAGACTTAAAAATATCAAACATTTAAAGGTTATAAGATATACTGATGAATAAAGACAAAAGGAAAACTTATCCTAGTTGATGCATTTCATCCTCTGAGTGACTTTATCAAGGCAAATGTAAGGATTTTATTTTGTGACAAGTATTTGTATACAAGAGCAGAAATGTTATTGGTTTTTCAAAATCTTTTGGTATAGATATGCTGATGAATAGTCATCAGGTTAGTGAATAATATCAGGCAAGTTCATGGACGTGAGGTGCCTTAAAAACAAAAGTGAGTAGATTTTTAAAAAGTTTTTTATGTATATTTATTTAAATTATTTGGGATTGCTATATGTTTTGACTATTTTTAAAAGAATTTCGATTTGCCTTAAAAGCAAATCAAAATTCTTTTAAAACTAGTTAGGGTCTTCAGATTGTAATAAGCTTTAAGATATATCATTAGTAAATATACTTTTATTTAATAACAATATTCCCTAAAAATTATCTCATCAAAATTGAACTTTAAAAGATTCACAAACTTTATAATTTATTCAATTTTAAATTGTAAAAAAATGTAAAAATTAATTTTTCATTGAGAAAATCTTTTTCTTCAGACAATATTGTCTTTAATATATCATTTGTAGGTATCTCCACGAAATATAAGCAAACAGATCATAGCATGATGAAAAAGATGCCAAACTTGACGAAAACAAAATTTTGTCTAACGTTCATATTATTAAAGAGGAAAGATCAAAGTAATTTGGGGGTATTTTTTTTACATTTTTTAATCATTCCTTGTACGTCCAAAATTTTTGTTAAAAATCTTGTTTTTTTTTTGTCAAAAAAAATGACAGATAATCCATCATTTTCAATCATTTTTTTCCATTTTATAAAAAAGATGAAAATCTCACTTTGAAATTCTTTTAGAAATCAATTATCATTTTTTCAAAACTTATTTTAATAAAATCGGAAATTATAATGTTTATTTAAAATATTTTGAACCAAGCTTAACTTAGCTTCTGCGCTGAAAAGATGAAATTTGAAAATAAAACAAAGCAGGTCATAACCTTTTGCATCACTTGACAGGTGACGAAAGACATTTTCATGACGTTTAGATAACTTACAGTAGGATAATTCTTTCTACGGATGGAAGGAAGTGAAATTATTTAGATTTAAGTGAACAAATTATTTACCTAGTTGTTTTTGAGGAAAACTTTCAGCGCTCTAATTTTTTTTGTTCTTAGCATTCATCTTTATGTTTATGATGCTTTATGAAAAATATATTATGAAGAAATGAAAAAATAAGATTGTTAAGAGTGAGATTAAATTTCATATTTCCTAAGAAAGGTATCTAATTAATTTATAGGTACCTTTCTTATGAAATTTTATCAGAAGTGTACATAAAATACTATAATTTTATGTACATTTATTACATTTTACTGTGTTATTTGTATTTCCATTCATTCTATTATTAATTTTGATATTTCATTTATGGAAAAATGTCATAACTGAGATTAATATAAAAATAAGATCATATAAATTTCATAAGATGATATTGATACTTGTAGGTACCCTTCTCAGTTGAAATTGAAAAATCAAATGAACTTCTCCATATGTGTTTCGCAAAAGTAAAGGCCTTAACAGCAGAGAACAATGCTGAACTCAAATAATGCAACTTAATTGTATTCTGGTTGATCTTCCGTACTTTATAATTACCGCCCGATTATAAGCACAAAATTGCATTTCTTAATTACTGTGGATCTTCTGATTAGTCAAAATGATACAATTTACAAAGCGCTAAAAAAAATGATCTATCTCATAAGGACACTTAGAAAATCCAATGTGGCTTTTAACTAATTTTATAATATTTCTTAACAACTTAATGTAAAAATCTATTATAATTAAAGAAATAACAAATAATTGTATTAAAAATTCAATTTTCATTGAAAAAATTTTTTGCTTTCAGAAAATATTGTCCATATTCATAAAAAGCAAATAAAAGCACTCGAAATTAAATAATATCTTTGTTTTATTGAGTTTTGTATGTTACAATTCAGAGCTGATTTTCAGGTACTGCGGATCCAATTAAAAAAACAAAAAAAAAAACATGATTTGCATTTTTCAAAGCCTTGTGCTTTTAACTACAGTGTAACCCGGATATAAGAGAGTTGTCAGGACCGGAGAAGAAGTATCTTATATCCGGGTTTCTCTTATATCCGGGTTTTGTCTGTTACGGTTTTTTGGGTATATATAGTACTAGTGGGACAATCCAAATGACTTAACTTCTTTTATAGTCTATCAATAGAAGGTTAACCAATCAGAAGCCGCAGGACATTGTATCCGTCGTGTATAAAGGCAGCCATCTTTGTTTACCCTACGGAAGGACCAGTGCCAACTTGACCAGGCGAAGATGATAGAAGGAAGAACTACGCTCTGCTACTTTGCTACGATATCCACTGCGAACCTGAACTACGCTTTCCTACTGTCTCCAAAATATTCACTGCCAACCTCTGGATTCTATACTCGAAGACGACCATCATGAAAATGTCTAACATGGTCTATTTTGTTTAGGTAAGTATGGCTCTAATTTGGGACCAGAAAAAATCTCTCTTATATCCTGGTTTCTCTTATATCCGGGTTACACTGTATTTAATCATTAAACCAGATGTGATCGAATTTCTAGCGTTTTCATAAAATTAGTTATGGGGGTGTTAATAAATATAAAAAAAAAAATTTCTGCCATGACTTTAATAAAAAGAACAACATATTTATAATAATGTTGACCATCTGTGAATAGTTTCTGAAAGTTTCATTAACATCCGACAATTGTTTTTATTTTTGCAAGATTTTCCAAATTAATGTGTGTAATAGAAAAAAAAAACGTGCTAAAAATTGTCTATGTTATTTTACTAGTTCCGGTTTGGTACAAAGAGAAACGAGGTTTTTTAATCAAAATTTAGAATGTTCTAAAAAGGAAAAATTTTTAAAAATAATTTAAAAATCTTTGGTCTTTCCTCATTATAATAACATAAGCATTTAGACGATAAAATTTTGTTTTCATAAAGTTTGGCGTCTTTTTCATCAGACTATGCTCGTTTTTTTTAGCGATTTCGCAACTAAAACCTTCTCTAATTAAATAATGTCTTAGTTTTATTGCATTTTTTATTTTTTGATTCAGAACAGATCTTTGGTAAGATGGAGTGTGATTTGCAAAATAAAATTGGTGATTTAAATTCTTCAAAAAATTCTGCTTTTATAGTAGGTACCTCCACGAAATCGCGAAAAAAAGCGCATAGTCTGATGAAAAAGACGTCAAACTTGATGAAAACAAAATTTTATCGCCAAAATGTTTATGTTACTATTAAAAGTAAAAAACAAAGTAATTTTTAATTATTTTAAAAAAAATTTCTGTCTTTATTACAACATTCTAACTTTCGATTGAAAAACTTGTTTCTCGTCATCACCGGAAGTCTAGTAAAAATAGCATAGCGAATTTTTGTGCATTTTTTTTCTTATGACACACATTAATTTTGAAAATCTTGCAAAAATAGAAATAATTGTCAGATTTTAATGAAACTTTCAGAAACTATTCAGGAATGATGGAAATTATTATAAATGTTATTTTTTTTAACGTCATTATAAAAATATATATTTTTATATATATATTACACCCCCATAAATAAATTTATAAATATTCTAAAAATTTATGGACGAAGCACGCAAGTCATTATATTAGTTAAAAACACAAGGCTTTGAGGAATGTAAATCTTGTTTTACTTTTTTAAAAATCCGACCTTGTAAACCTAAAATCAGCTCTGAATTGTAACATACAAAACCCAATAAAACAAAGATACTATTTAATTTTAAATGCTTTTAGTTGCTTTTATTTGTTTTTATCAATATGCATAATATTTTCTGAAGGCAAAAAACTTTTTCGATGAAAAATGAATTTTTAAATGAATTGTTATTTAATAAATTATTTTATTATTTTTACATAAAGTTACTAAAAGTTGTTAAATATTCTAAAATTAGCGGTACTGACGAATCCTGTATATAATGGTTTTTTTAGGTACCTGTATCTGTCCAGATTATAAATAGCACAAGGTTTTTACAGTCAACGAACCAGCAGTGAGAATAATCTAGGTACCTCCACTTTTTCGGCATAAATTATCGATACCTAAGTTTAAAATGCATTTTTTAAAATGAAAAAATATGCTTGAATATTTCATTTTAGTTTTACTTGAAAGTTGAATCATTAAATTTATTATTTCCATTAAGTAAACAATTCTGGTATATTTCAGATAGAAACTATATACATTGGAATGTCAAATTTAATTTTAAATTTTCAAAAAACCCGCCATTTTCTTAATTTTAAGCAATTTGTAAACAAACACAAATTTATCGATTTTAAAAATATTTAAAAAAATTTCTGACACGTCATTTTAGTAAAATTAGAAAATTTAATGTTAAATTAATCTGATTTAAAAAAAATATTACTTAATTATAGCATAAAAAAGAAATATACAACGAATTATTAACGATTGCTACCGTAATTTTGATCCCGATACTTGATCCGTGTGTTGATTGACAAGTGATGACAGCTACTACGGATGATCATAAATGAAAATTACTAGAAATCTGAGTGAACCCTTTTATTTTTAGTTTTACTGTTATGTCTATTTATTAGAATAAAGGGACAAAACTCTTTTTATAATAATGGCAATTTCAGTCTACTGTACATGGAAATAAGGAATGTATTAAGTAGAAAAATACAACATAAAAAATTATTTGAAAAAAAAGTGGAATCACTAAATTTATTAAACTTGGCAATTTTGAACTCGTAAATTTTGTTTCTACTTAATTACTAATTATCAAAAGGAAATAAGCTAATACAGAGTTTTGCACGATTTTTACACTATTATAAATTATTATAATCAAAATGTAAAACAAATAAAAAATTCTTGTAAAATTTAATTATTCATCAGAAAAAATTTATTTCTTCAGGCAATAATGACCTTAATATTACTTATTTACAAAAGCAATTAAAAGCTTTTCTAATTAAGTAATATCATAGTTTTATTGGATTCATTATTTTTCTATTCAAAGCTCATTTTAAAAAAGTTGGAACAAATTAGAAAAAAAAAAGTAGGTGATTTACCATCTCCAATGACTCTTACTTTAAACAAAAAAAAATTGTAAGGAAATAAAAAGAATTGAACGAAATTTCGGGAAAATAAGTAAGTGGGGTGTAACATATTAAAAAAAAAATATTTTTTACTAAAATTTACTAAAAAGAAATATTTCAAAAATAATTTCATTCATTGGTGAATAAGTCCTGAAAATTTAATTAAAATCGGACAATTACTTTAATTTTACAAGAATTTCCAAATCAATGGGTTTTCAACGGGAAAAAAGCGCAAAAAAAAACAATGTTATTTTTACAGCACCGCGATGACGTAAAAAAAAGAAAACTTTAACCAAAATTTCGAACGTGTTAAAAAATATTAAAAAATATCAAAAAATAATTAAAATACACTTTGGTCTTTCATCTTAATAATAACATAAGCGTTTTGACGATAAAAATTTATTTTCGGTAAGTTTGTGGCATTTTTATTACGCTATGCTGTTTTCCCGCGAAAAAGTGGAGGTACCTATATAATCTTACTGTTCTTTACCCTATGTGGGGAAAAAAAAGGTTAAATCAAATGCATGGAGGCCCGGAAGAAACATGATACAATAAAAACATCACGTGACTTCATTTGTACGGCACTGTTAACAGCCTTTACATTTATATAAAATTACTTTAAAAAAATTATAATAATTCCCATCATTCCTGAAAGTTTCATTAAAATCTGACAATTATTTCTATTTTTGCAAGATTTTCAAATTAATGTGTGTGATAAGAAAAAAATGAATAAAAAATTTGCCATGTTATTTACTAGAGTTCCGGTGATGACGAGAAACAAGATTTTTCAATCAAAAGTTAAAACGTTCTAATAAAGACAGAAAAAGTTTAAAAAATAATGAAAAATTACTTTGTTCTTTCCCCTTAATAGTAACATAAACATTTTAGGTATGTTCATGAGATCAATAAAAAAATAGCATACCATGAATAAAAAAGGCCTTAAAGTTTAAGGCCTTTTTTATTCATGGTATGCTATTTTTTTATTTTAATCAAGTTTAAGGCTTAAACTTGATTAAAATAATTTTTTATCGTCTAAATGTTAATGTTATTATCAAGAGGAATGATCAAAGTATTTTTTGAATATTTTTTTAGATTTTTTAATAATTTCTAGCACGTCCAAAATTTTCGTTAAAAATCATTTTTTTTTAATTGGAAAAATTGACAGAAAATCGATAATCTCCCGTTTTTTTAACTTTTGTTTACAAAAGTGAATGTTGCCGTTTAAAATTTATTTAAAAAATCAATTATGATTTTTTTTTTAAATAATTTAAAAAAAAATTAGAAATTATAAAGTTTATTTAATATATTTTAAAACAAAGATTGCTTATTTTCTGTGATGAAAACGTTTTTTTTCAAATGGGAGATAGCCGGTCTGAACTGAGGTGTTGAGTGACAAATGACAAGTGCCTGTTTTTCATCACGCACTGACATATTACATGCGGAAATTTATAGTACGGAAGGTCATAAGTGACAATTTATCTTTACGTTAACAACTTATTTATCGTTAGTTTTAAGTAGGCATAGCATGAAAAAAAGGCCTTAAACTTGAAAGCAGAATTTTATTACTATTATAAAATAGGTATGAAAAAATAAAATTTTTATAGTCGCTACAAATTATCTCCACGAGATCGCTAAAAAATCAGCATACCTTTCCAAAAAAAAAAAAAAAAATGTAATGAAAACCTAGTTTTATCGTCAAAATCGTTATTAAGAGGAAGGAACAAAGTATTTTTTGATTAATTAGTTTATTAAAGTTTTTACTCCTTTTTAACATTCAAAATTTTGCTTTAAAAACTTGTTTTTCTTGCGTCGGCGGTTGTACTGACTTTTTTTTTTTTAGCCTAGCAAATTTTGCCTCTTTTTTACGGTGACAGACACATTAATTTAGAAATTCTTGCAAAAATCAAATAGTTGCTGGATTTTAATGAAATTTTCAGTACTTATTCACAGATGAATGTATTTTTTTTTTTATTCGAAAATCTTGGTAAAACTATTTTTTAACGTGCTTCTTCCCCATAATTTTATTTTTTGAAAGCTTCAGAAATTCATTGAGATAACAAAGATTTTAACGATAAAAATTTGTTTTTATTAAGTTTGAGGCATTTTTTCATCATGGTATGCTCACCTTTTAGCGAATCAGTGAAGGTACCTAAAATGGCAGTTTTTATTTATTTTATCGTTCGACCTCACAGGCTAGCGTGCGTAAATAAAACGTTTAAAAAGGTAATCATTACTTTTATAAAATATTTTAAGTGTTAATAAATTTATAAAATACTTTTAAGTGTTAATTAATCCTTAAATTTACTAATTTGAAACACATCTCTAAGACAAATAATAATGAGTTGTTTACTTTTTTTATATACAATGGCGCTTCGATGAGTCGAGTGACGAAAAAACGTGCCAATGTTTTTTTATTAAACATAAAAAAGAAGTTTATTTATATATGGAAATGAATTTTTCTTTTAATTCGGATGAGGCCATTATATTTCAAACAGAAAGGAAAATTGAATTTAAAGAAAGAAATTATTTAAAATGTGTTTTCAGGTTTTCTTTTTTAGAAAGTCAGTGGCTGTCTTGCGAATCGTTATTTCTTTGTTTTACATTTAAGAAGGTAATTACAAAATAAAATAAATTTTTCTCTACAAATTCGTAAATCAAAAAACTTTATACTTACTTCCTTCGGTCAGTATTTCATCTTTGAGGTAATTCTGAATTGGAATAAGAGTAACTATAGAATTTAAAGTAAAACAAAAACAAATATTTAAGTTGAAGTTTCTTAAAAATATTGCTTGCATTTGGAAAATAACTCCAGAAGAGGTAAAGTCAAGGGAGATAATTTGTCATTATTTAAAAATTTTACAATAAGAAAAGAAGAGTAGAGTAGAGAGTCTCGGGAAATTGACTCCGTTTTTACGTGGTCTATAGGGAATACCCCACTTTAAACTCGGCCTTGTGCCACATCTTGCTGCGTCGGGCAGCGGGTAAATAATTATAATAAAAAAAGTAATTTAAATTTTAACGGAATCATTAAATTTTCTTTTTTTGTATTAAAAAATGAATAAATTTTGGTAAAAAAAAGTCTAGAATCGGAGCATGCTTAAATGGCGAGTTAAAATTTAATTTGTTTATTGTTTTTATCATTATTTTCAAATACATTTTTTGATTTTTTTCGAAATATGTATTCATTCACTGATTCTCATTCATTCGGATGCATGTTAGTTCCTTTTTCTCTGAGGAATCACTTTTTACATGAAGCCAGCTATCTGCTATTCCCTTCTTATTTTTCTGAGTGTGTATGAAAAAAATTAGCCTTTCTGAATTTTTTTCCCTCTGGTTTTCCAGGACATCTCCAACATCCATCATATAACTTTTGGATACCAAGGTTATATTGCAACAGCAATCTTCACAAGTTTTTCTGTTCTTTGTTCTGCAATTTAAACTTGTGTTTTTTTAGTTTTTCTCTCAAAAAGTTTAAAAAAGACTTCTAGCAGATTTAAAACTTTAACTTTCATTTTTGCGTAGACGATTTTATGTCCCCCGATTCTAAATTTTCACTTAAACTCAGTTTTACAAACGGAAAAATAAAACCAATTTTATTTTGAAAAGACTTTGGGGGTAAAAAAGTTGATTGCATCACAGAGGCGCAAAAAATCATCAAAGAAAGTTATGGCGGCACTTAAATCCGCGAACTTCCTAAAATTTTAAAAAGTAAAATAAAAAACTCTTTTCTTCTTTGACGTTGAATTGTGTTTTTATTTTAAAGGTTATAGCCTAAAAAACTAATCTTTATTAAATGAAAAATTAATTTCCGTACGTATAGAGTTTTTACGCCTTTTTATGTTCTTCACATAATTTTATTTTTAAAATATTAATATAATTTTAAAAATAAGTCATAGTGATTTAACTTCGAGCACTTTCTGGGACAGTTTATTGTGAGATTTGGAATAAAGTTTTTTTCACACGAAACCTGTCGTTACTTCTGTTAATCGATTTAAAACTTACCAGTTTCAGGATCAAACATCTCCTGGTGGATCTCTTATCACAGTTAAAAACTGCCTTATATTTTTAAATAATCGAAAATCGTGTGGTCCAGATAAAACCCCACTGGCACTACAAGACAAGGGCCATACTTGCAGAAGGGAGGCTTAGTGAGCTAGGCCTCCTTTCCCAATATTTTTTTAAAAAAGTATTATTATTTATTTATTAATATGGGGGTATAGATAAAATAAAATCCTACAACAATACCAGGGCCGTACTTTCTGAAAGAGGATATCCAACCTCCCATACATTTAAATAAATATTAACTAAAAAAAAATCATGGGTTCCAGTCCACATAAAACCCACTGTAACAATACCAGGGCTATACTTTCTGGATAGGGGGTTAGGGAGCTAGGCACTCCCCCTCCAATATTTTTAAATAAATATTTAGTTAGTTACAATACTCTATCGTTTTCAGGCAAGTAAAATTGGTTTATATAATTTAAGTTCTTATTTCAAATTATTATTTTAATAAAAAAGTAATAAATAAAGTTTTAGATAGTTATTTCTTTTTAAAGAAACAAAAACTCTATATAGCCTCATTTCTATTTCAAAAAGATAGGGGAATGGCCCTAAAATCAATTTTCAATTGACTTTTTATTTCATAGTTACTGAATTTTCCTACCTTGTTATAATAAAATTACCGAATCTTCCATTACTGAATTTTCCAGGCACCGTGAAACAGACCTCCCAAAATATTTCCACAACTGAACAATGTAAATAGTGTAAAGTTACTATACCTCATCTCAGAAATATAGAGTGTGAATATGACAATAAAGATGAGGACAACCCGAAGGAGACTCCGTCCTTCGGCGTAGTCTCCTTCGGAGAGGTAGACCGGCCCTGAACCTGTTTATACGGGTTCAATGGGTATATTTTTGGCCGAACCCACAGGCTCAGAGTGCCCACGTTAAACCGGCCTTGTGCCACATGATGCCCACGTGGGGTGGGTGACTAAATATAGTCACAGGTAGCCAGGGAACAGACCTATCACTGTCAGCCCGAGCGGTCAGTAGCTGTCAGCAAGGGAGTGCCAGCGTCAACATGTGTGAACTACTATGAGAGATCCACCTAGATCCAAAGCCGGCTTATGAACTTTACCACAAGGGAGCTGTCCCAAACCCTCGCGTTCCTGTTGAAATAAACCACGTAAATCTATTTCTGCTGTTGTCATATTTCTTTCTTGCAACCATACGCTTGTCTATAACATTACTAACACGATTTTGTTTAGTTTCTTGTAAATGGTTATTTGTTTCATACAGTAAATACTCATTGGGGTTACATTTTAAAAAAAATTAAATTGTTGTTTTAATCCCCTCCCCCCACAGACCACAAATTGTGCATATGGGATCTAGTTAGTATTTTCATGGAGTCATTGAGGTATTATGGTGGGTGTGGTGAGAAAGGTAAGTAAGAATGTGTTGTTTTAGTGCAAGAAATATTGTTAGTATATCAGCGTTTGTGGCTAGCTAAGTTTAGAAGTTAAGACAGAAGACTGACCACTTCCCCATTCCCCACTTCGGCCTTGTGCCACATTTTCTGTTATGGCATTGAAATAAATAACCTTTTTCCTCAGGCTTTCAGCCTTACCACCTTGCAGATGTGAACGCTCATGGATACAGCGTTTCCCAAATGCTGGGAGCACACTAAGAACAATGCACGTACGTACAAAAACTCACCACAACACACACATAATAATAATATTCACCACACGCACTCTGTCCATGTAACTTGTAACCTTTCTTGTTATTAATACATATATTTGTTTACATATATTTATCAGTCTTGTGTTTGTTTTCCTTGTCTTCTTTGGACTTAATTAAAGTCCAACTTTCTCATGTAGTCGGACCGGCTAGCAGGAAAAATTCTACCCACGTGTATTCTTCTACTGAACATCACCACCCAACAGTCCTCTACACAATCAAAATGTTCATTATTAATGAATGAATTGTATACAGAATTGTTTATTTTATTAGAAAGGGTTGTGGAAATATTTATTCACAATGTTTCAACCGTTGTACGCTTTAACCTTCTTCAGGTGATATATGTTGATTGAGTAATCCAAAAAGTTATCGCACCCGGGCGGAAGTTACTGCCAGCTACTCAAACATCTAAAAGCGTCACCATGGAAAACATAACGAATGCCGTTAACTTCCAGTGACTCAGCGTTTTTCAGAGAACGACTCACAAAAACTCAAAAGAAACAAAACATTAACATACACGAGCCTTCCTAACTAAAAATAATTACCAGAAACTACTTTATATACACATGGTGTTCAAATTAAACCCATGTGTACAGTCAAAATGTAGAAGGTAATTTTCAGTCATCACCCCAAAGATATCTCCAACCGGCTACGATGCCGATCTGAGCCTAGATAAACATAGCCGATTTCTTCCACCAGATATCTGGGCGGATTTTGCCTCTTGGCAAATTTTGACGAATTCGGATCGTCTCTCGGCCTTTGGTTGAGGTTCGATCATGGTTACGACTAGTTTGGACCGGCTCAGGCCTTGACCAGCTTGGACATGCTATGACCAATTTTGGACCAGTGGCCCTAGAGTGGAAACACTCAGGTCTCCCATGCTAAACCGACCTTGGGGAATTTTTGCCTGAGCCTACGGGCTTGGATACCCCATGTTAAATTCGGCCTTGTACCAAATCTGACTGCATGGGGCGGTTGGCAAATATCCTTGCTTTGGCAATTAGTTGGAGATTCATCTCCAGCTGTGCTGGTCAAACTCTGTTTTCAGGCAGTGAGGAACCCAGATGAGGCTTTGCCGAAGGGCAGAGTCTCATCTGGGGTTGTAGATTTTTTTATGGGGTCTATGGGGAATTTTTGATTGAGCCTATCAGCTTGGTTTTGCCCCATATTAAAAAAAGGCCTTGTGCCACATCCTGCCTCACAGGGAGGTAAGGTAAATAACCTTGCTTCGGGAATTACTAGCATGCCACCTGATTCTGTCTTTCGGTAGTGTATCCCCTTTTACAATAAGTCTCTCTTCTTTCATCTACGCACGCGTTGCTGTTCCTTCACTTGAGTACCACCTTTGTCTTCTTGTAACGTTCTTTAAGAATACAACAGAAATAAAAAAAATTATATTTGTTCATTACATCAGACTGAACTTAGTGTTCTTACTTTACCAAAAGAAAGTTCAAGACCAACTATAATACCCACAAAAGATTTTCTGTCACCGACATAGAAGCTTATGTCGAGGAGAACAAAAAAGTCTTTTCCCAGCCACAAATGACCTGCTAAAACTGGATATGCCCAGAAATATAATACAGGCATTGACTTGTGAAGGTAGAAGGCAAGAACTCTACTTCAATTAGAAAGTCAAATCTTTGCCGCCTCTACTTCCTGGGGAAGTGGTATAGTTGAAACCCCATGTAAGGAGTAAGGCTAAAGGACTAAAAGAAAAAGAAAATTGAGTGAAGGGGCAGAATAATTCCAGCAAGACAGGAAAGGGCAGTCTACCCAATGAATGCCTTGGTCACTCATTTTTTGCTCATTCCTCTTAAGTAGTAATAAAAAAAAAAAAAAAAAAATGTCTTCTTTTACAAAGGGAAAGATGTTTTGTGGGACACCGCTTACTAAGCAGGTCATGTGATGTAGGCGTATGGAAAGTTTGAAATAAAGCAGGCTGCTGTGATGACATACAAGTCATGTTGCTTAGTGTCAGATGTGATAGGCAGAGAACAGGCACAGAATAAAGTCTAGGTTTGTTTATTCGACTTGTTTTTAAGTGAAGCGTTTTTTGTTTTTTTTGTTTCTTTCTTTTAAAAAACAAAAAAAAAAAGACTTAAAAAAGACAGCCCTGTTGAAGTGGCCTGTTAGAGACTCACCAGGAAAATGAATGTTTTGATTTACTTGAAACCACCCCCGCCCCCACTGAGTCAGCTTGTGACACAAGGTCAGTTTTTAACGTGAGGAACCAAGTGTCTTCACTCAGGCTGCTGGTCTTAGCTTGTCCAAGCTGGTCAGAGCCAGTCCAAACTAGTCATAGCTGTCATGCAACCAGCACAGGAACAAATCCCTGTGACCAGTAAGTAGATATTTACTTGACCCTCCACTGAGTCAGGTTGTGACACAAGGTCAGTTTTTAATGTGGGGACCCGAATGTTTTCACTCGGGCCGCTGGTCTAAGCTGGTCTTAGCTGGTCATAGCTTGTCAGAGCTGGTCTAAGCTAGTCTCGGCATGTCCTAGCTGGTCCAGGCTAGAGACGGTCCAAGATAATCCTAGCCATGATACCACCAGCCCAGGGACAAGCCCTGTGACCAGGAAGTATCAGAATGTGTATACCACTCAAGAGAGAAGTTCACCAGGAAAATGAATGTGCACTTTCTAGAAGAAATGCCATGAGCTTATATTAAGCTCCATGGTAGAACTCATTACAAAGAACAGGCGAGACAGTCCAATCCAATAACAACAAAGTATTAGTTTCTATTAGCTGGTTGTTGTGAGTTCAATCCCTGTCTTGGGCAATACATAAGTATATAGAACAATAAAAAATTAACTAATAAATTTGACATGAAACATTTTAAACAGAATGGTTTTAAAAAAACAAAAAAAAAACATCTAAAATAAACTGATCAAAAATGAACAGTTTGTGATTTAATTTTCAAATTTAAAAAAAGATCCATCTATGCAGATTTAAAATTTGAGGTCCATTGGAAACCTATTTTCAGACTATATGACAACTCAAGAAATTACTGTTGTAATTTGAAGTTTAAATGTGTTGATTCATACAAGTGGGAGAGTTTTAATAGATAATGAGGACAAACAAACACAGGGGTAGTTAATTATTTGGTTTATAGACAATAAACATATACAATGAAGAAAAAATCAGTTGCAAAATGCAATTGAGTTTACAGGGCCCAACTTATCTGAAAGAGCCTGTCATGATGGGCCATGATTGACTCCTGTTTTTGGTTAGTAAAATATAACATATATGTATCACAAGAACAAAATGAAATATTTATATGTACAGGGTGCGATGGATAAATTGTTGTCTAAATTACACAAAAGTTAAATTAACACTGACATCTCATTTTAACAGATATATTTACCAAAATTACACAAAAAATATCTTGAAATATTAAAGAGTAAATTTATTCAATAAAATTGCCATTGGTTTCAGCCATGGCCTCCAGGTGACTTTGTAATCTCCTGCAACTCTTCTGGATGGTCTCCTTGTTTAAGATGGTTAATACTGCCATAATCCTCCCCTTCAGTTCATCTTTGGTGCTATAAGGACTTTTGTTAGTCTCCCATTCAACTGTGCCCCACACATAATAATCAAAGAGTGTTGCAGTTTGGGGAGTTAATTGGCTAGATGTAAGGGGTGATGTGGTTGCAGAAATTGTTTGACAGCCATGACTAGATTCTTCTGTTTGTGTGGCATGATGCAGAGTCCTGTTGTCAGACATAGGGTCTTCCAGTAGCTACCCTCCTGACCCAGGGTAATACTACCTCCTCAAGGCACTTAATGTGGGCCTCTGTGTTGAGTTTGAGGCCCTCATCAACAAATTTGGGAGTTCTTTTCTCATCTGAATGATCAGAGTGGATTTTCCGAGTTGCTGTACCTTCATAATCACCATTAAACTCATCCAACTCTTTCTGAATCCTCTGCACTGTCCTCAGATTGACACCCAAATACTCTGAATTGTTCGGATTGGAGCTTCTGGCATGAATGCCAAGCAGTACAGCATGCTGTTTCCAAATATCTGGTGGAGTAAATTGTGTCATGGTGTTCTTTTTCTTACAGACAGTGCCCAACTGACCCTACTATACTGTGCAGTTGACAAAATCAAAAACTAACAATTTAAAATTAAAAATATAAAATGACAACAATTTACCTAGTGCACTGTGTGTATATGTGTGTGTGTGTGTATATATATATATATATATATATATATATCTCAGAAGGTTTTTGTTGTACAAGTTTGGTGTATGTATTAGTAAAATGTTTCTGGTTAGTGTTTATGCTGGTGAATGAATTTGCAGGTGACAAGTCTATCAGTAAAGGTTATACTAAATAAGAGAACGTGACATTTGGGTAAGTTGATTTATCTGTGGTCTTTATGTATGCAGCTGCTCAATTCCACGTGCTGTCCTTGCAAGGGACTCTAAATTTCCCACCAGTAAGACTGTTTCCCTTTTTTCCTATGGAATCATGGAAATTATATTTTTTATTTATTTCTCATGATCATGGGATCACAACAAGTCTACTTAAATTGATTTACTGCTTGTAGCTTTCTCATCCACCAGGATGTCCCTGAGACAATCAAGATGTCTCTACAGGATGGTATCAGGCATTAAATGTAAAGATTTAATGTTCTCTTTGGTGCAAACAGAAGCTGGCTTCTGATTGGTTAGTAGACAAAACTATATATACATATTTAAACATGACCCATGCAGGAAACAATATAACATATATACAGAGCAAGCAGTGAGTAAAGAGAATGAAAAGATAGGGTCTTATATGAAATATGTCTGTCAGTGAAAAACTCATTGTACAAATCAAGCATTTTCTGTACAGATCCTGCATCCACTTCTGAGGTCCATTGACCATTCTATGAAAACTACAGCTGGTGTTTTTGAGGCTTATGACCATATGACATTGAAACATTGGTTCCTTTCATGTACAATCACCAAAGTTAAGCAATATTAAGCCTGGTTAGTACCTAGATGAATGACCATTTGGGAATAATAGGTGCTGTAAGCTTGGATGTGTCGAGGGTGTAATGGATAACAAATTGGAATTGTTAATTGGAGAGCTGAGTTTCAGTTGGATTCATTATGTTCACTTACATGCAAATATACCATTGGGAAAGGTATAAATTCATCTCTTCTCTCTCCAGTTATGGGTTAATTAGTAAGATTTGTATCACTAAATCATTATTATTTAAAAAAAAATCCTTAAAATGTTTTCAGGCTTTAAATAACCTGCAAAAGGTAGATAAGAGACAGGTGAATGATTTTTATTTTACCTGATCCCATTGATAAGTCATGAGTTCAAATCCAGGCAATTCCAGCTGTTTTATTATAATTAAATGTCATTTGCAATGAAATCTTTTAATCTTGTGCCAATACAGTATCCATAATTCATGCCAATTCACCTTCCCATATAGTGACTCACACCCAAGTTAAGTTTACTAATGAAAAAGCTTTTGTCAATCTCCCTTGGGGACTTAATACATTTCATATCACACTGCAGTGCATCAAGGAAGATCAGACATTAAAATGACAACGTTAACCATAAAATATACATCTAATCCCTGAGTAAATCATTATTATTTAAAAACAATCCTTACAATCTAAAAATGTTTTCTGGTTTTAAATAACATGCAAAAGGTTGATAAGAGACAGGTGGGTGATTTTTATTTTACATGATCCCACTGTAGAAAATGAATGAATATCATTCCTAAGCTGTTAATTGAAGAGTTTCATCTCCATTCAGTTTCCTATTAGAGTGAATTTCTAAAGAATCTTTAGAAAACCTTAAAGCTCTTGCAATTTTTTAATGAAGATATTTCCTCCATAAAAGAAAGATTTAAGGTTCCTGGTAAAGACGATATAATCAAGGTTGAAATTTCCACTTACATGAAGAATCAGAAAATAGAAGATGTATATTAGGCTTTAGAAAAGCTCATTGTTATCTTTACAGTTTCAGTAAAAAAGATTGCCACACATTTCACAAAATGTTTGAGGACTTGCTTCAAGAAGATGGAACTACTTTCAAAGATAAAAATTATGATGTCTACTCTCAATCAAGCATTTTCTGTGCAGAACTTGCATGCACTGCTGAGGTCCATTGACCATTTCATGAAAACTACAGCTGCTGGTGTTTTTGATTGAGCTGAGAGTCCATCACACAGAAGTAGATTCCTGTTGGTAGCAAAATCGAAAATACAAAAGAAGATTGCCAATAACATAGGTTCACAGTCAAATGTTATTGACCAAATTGACGAAGGTTGTACGCGCACAACTGGCAATGTTGCAAGAAAACTTTTACTTTCTGATAGATTTACTTTCTCCTATATAGTTCTCTGCTTGGGATAGGTGTAAATATGTTTTTATTTTTTTTTAAAGGAATTCACCCCAAGCAAGGCGGGAATGCCACTAGCAAGCAAGGGGTTACAGAGGATTGAGAACAAGAATAAAGAGGCAGGTTTGAGGAAAGGATACAGAGAAGGGCAGGGAACAAGCTCAGGGTGTCAGATGTCGATTGACATTACACTTGAATATTTGAAGATTATAGTCATCGGGGAAGCAAGTAAGGGGAAGGGAGTTCCACAGATGGGAAATGTGAGAGAAGAATCTGTGTGAGTAGAAGAGACAGTTACATTTAACCATTTTAACAGTGAAAGGGTGGGACTGAGATGCCAGCCTGGTAGCTCACTTAAATTCATGCAGTATAGGAACCACTGAAAGTAGCTTGTTAGAACAGTTGCCATGAAAATACTTGTAGAAGAGACAGAGGGAAGCCATGGCATGCCTGTGGGATAGTGATTGTAAACTACATGCCAGATCAGGACTTATCATATTGCATATTCATCTCTGAATTTTGTCGAGGGCCTCGAGACGTACACCAGGAGCACCAGACCATATATGACAGTAATATTCCATGGTTAATTTATTGTAAGAGTTCTTGGATTGCAAAAGAAAATATTTGTCACAGATTACTTCCACAATGAAGAGAACAAATCACTGTAAGTTCAGACTCAAAGATCAGGGGCAGAAAGAAAATGTCAAAATCTTGATTTGCAGGAACCATGTCACGAATCACAATGAATGTAACCAGTCAGAAAAATAAGTCATTCACTGACGATCACTCCGGTTGCTAAATACACAACTTTTGTCTTTTTTTCTCCGATTCGAGAACATCAGCTACTTTTATCGACCAAGCATTTTTTTTCATTCGTCAACAACTGGGAGAGGACAAACAATATTAGCATATAAAAATACTTTTATGGTGATTCCTGCGACTGACTTGTTTCTAATTTGAATATACCGTCTTCGGCATATCCTGCAGAATACATATGTGCCCCTTTTTTGGCAAGTAACTTTCTTTTTCGCCATGGTTTCCGTCATAGGATACACATGACATGCTGGTTTGATAAGGTAATTCAGTTTTCTTCACTATATTTATATATAGATTTGTGTATGTCTTAGTGGTATAAAAGTCTCTCTGAAAACAAGGCAAATTTGTCATATAATATTACAGAAAAATTTGTTCACCCAATACAAGATCCTTTGTTTCTTAATACTCTGCATAGCGTATCAACTGAAACTTCACTGTTAACACTGTATTCACTCTTCCTTTGTGTTATGGGAACTTACCCATAATAATAATGGACTATTCTTGACATTATAAATACTGCGCCTCTCTAGAGGTATGGGGATATTGTAAGACGAGAAGAGATAATTGAGAGCATATTGTAAGGACATTGGAATAGTGATACTTGTCGACATACTTCTACTTCTTTGTATTATATTTCTGTTGTAATATATCTTTGTATTCCATACCTGTGTTCGTGTTATTCTTTCATTGGTTCTAACCTTGGACCATCACCGTGGTACAAGGAACTTGGACCACCACTGTGGTACAAGCAACTTGGACCATAACACTTTGACAGGCTCTTGTTTCTGGATTGCCTACTCTCACAAACTTTCTTTCATCTCTATTGTCTAAATTTTGTGTTTTCCAGTTTTCTTTGCCCTTAAAACACTTCCAGTAATAGCAAACGTCTTTTGGGGAGTTTGAACACAGTTTCTGGAAATTCCCAACTGCCTGGTTATCTCTCGGTAAGTTTTCTTCCGTTTCAAAGTCACAACCTTCATCTTCGTTTCAGTAGAAATTTTAGTCATCAATTTAATGTAAAAAAAAAAAAACAAAAAAAAAACAATCTAATGTACAATTACTATGACCTGTCAAGGTACTTACCCTCATATTAATAAGACGGAACAATTCCTACTTAAAAATTTGGATATTGCCATGACGTTATCATCCCAGATCTTTCAATAGTTTCCAATAGTTTTGTATAAACTTTTTTTTTCCAGCTTTGAGCTCCTTAAAGCAGTATATCTTCTGTTACATGACACCTATGTAAATGCAACAACTTATTTTCCAATCCTTAATTTCCACAGACTACTGATAAAAGCATAATTAACTTGATAAAATAAAGGTGTATAATCATTTTATGTAGTTTGACTAAACCTTGTGTATGAGGGTCATTCAAAAAGTACTAAGCCTCAGCTAAAAAGAAGAGCTATAGCTGAACATTTTTGTTGTGGCAGCACACTCCTACTTAGAAAACTAATTCAGATTTCTAGGTCAATTGCTGTGCAGGTGAAGCCACAAAAAGTGAGAGGTGTGCAACAAATATAAAAATTGACAAACAGAGGACAGAGCAATCATAGAATATCTGCAAAGGAAACGTACAACACCCAAGGAGATCCATGAGTACATGGTATGAACACTTACTGAGAATTACTATTCATATACATCTGTGAAGAAAGTGTCCGACAGAATTCAAGCAGGGCAGAGACAGAACAGAACATTAGATAACGCTCTGTCAGGTTGTCCAAAAACCTCAACTATCCATAAACAATTTGATGTCATTCACCATATAGTTTTGGATGACAGACATATTACTGTGCAGTAGATAGCTAAGTCAATAGGCTCTGGTTTAGTCCATACTGTTTTAACTGAGATCTTGGAGATGAACAAGCTGCCTGCAAGATGGATCCCAAGAATGATGACACTAGAACAGAAGCTGAAAAGTGTTGATATTTACAGGACATTTCTTACTCACTTCCAGGCTGACCTTGACAATTTTGACTGCAGATTAAATCTGGATTCACCACTTTGAACTTGAATCAAAGCAAACAGTAGAAACACTCTGGCTCTCTACCCCCGGAAAAGTTCAAGCAGACCTTGTCTGTTGGCAAAGTTATAGCTTTCATTTTTTTTTTTTTTTTTATTCTGGAGGTGTAATCCTGATAGACTACCTGGAGAAATACTATACATCAGAATTAAGACAATTTAGAGGGAAGATGAGGGCAGGTGTACTCTTGCTTCAGGATGACATACCTGTTTATATTGCTCAGGTTTAAGTAGCTGAATCAGCCAACTGTGGCTTTGAATTTCTACCCTGCTCCCTTACTCACCATGTACTTAGCTCCATCTGACCTCTTCCTGTGTCCTAAACTCAAATGTCACCTATGTGGTCACTGTTCTGGAAACAATGATGAGATCATATATACTGTACTAATATGAAACCAACTGATTATTAAAGGTATTGCTCTAAAAAAGTCATTTTCACCTTGGATATTTTTTTCTTGTGAAAGACAACTTCAAATCCAATTTTAAGCCCATTGAATTGACAAGTGTCCAGCTTTCTTTAATAGCAGACTACTTTGACATGCAGAAAAACACACAACTCCAAGCACAATAAAGTTTTTATCAACATAGCCTTAGAAATAAGCAAGATTTCACCAGTTGAACTTGAATGAAATTTCAATAGTTTGACCCATTTATGCAGTGCAAATTAGGAAGGTGTGTGATACCTAATTAGATAATTCCTTAAATGAGACTGATATTGCATATGTACTACTCCATCACAGTTATATTTGCTGGATAAGTCAGGGTATTGTATTAAAATTCTTCTATGAATTGTTTGATGAAATAAGTCTTCATGGAATTGATAAAAAAATATTCTTGAATTTGAAGATACTCAGGGATTAGATGTACATTTTATGGTTAACATTGTCATTTTAATACCTGATCTTCCTTGATGCACTGCAGTGTGATATGAATTAAAGATTAAAAGATTTCATTGCAAATGACATTTAATTATAGCTAGCAGCATGGCCCGGCGTTGCCCGTGCTTGATTCAAAAATCGTACGACTTGTACAGTAATCGCTATCATTTGAGTTAAAATATTTTTGCCCTTCCTTGCCTTTAAAGGAGTGCCCTTTGCTGTGCTGATGTTGCTACATGCCTTACTTCTTGCCTATCTCACACTGCAAATTTTTTCTAAGCTCTATACTAAACATTAAATCTGTTATGAAAAAGGAACTAAATAAAATGAACACAAAACGATCAGCTTTAAAAAAGAACTCGTAACTGGAAAAACCGAATGTAAAAAAGAATGTTAACAACAAATACTTTTCACACCCAACCCAGTTCTGCGGAATCAGAATCGACGTTGAGTTTAAGCAAGCGAATGAGCCAATTGGAGTAAAGTGCCATGCAGATTTAAATTTTTCTCCCACTTGTGATGAATGCTGCTATTGATTTTTTTTTTTGCATGCTAGTTAACATTCGTGTCAGTCAGCTGTTGGCTCTCATGCTGGCCAATAGAATCTTCCTGCCTATTCGTGGCAGCCAGCTATAGGCTCTCACTCTGGCCGGTAGAAAATGGCCGCAAACTACATGAAAACTGCTGTAGAAACATGAAAAAAATCAAGTATTTCCACTATCGATGGGAGTTGGGAAATGCAAATTCAGTCTTGGCCTTCCTGCTAAATGTAAATTTTGGTGCAAATCCGTCAAAAATTGCAGCCGTGCATTCGTTACACACAAACACACACATCCTGCCTTTTATAGATAGAGATAAAATGAATTAACAGCTGGAATTGCCTGGATTTGAACCTATGACTTATCAGTGGGATCAGGTAAAATAAAAAGCACCCACCTGTCTATCTTTCCTGAAACCTGAGGTAAAACAGCGGGTCCATACTGGGTTGGATCTTGGCCAAATGTAAGTAATAGGCTATAGAACCCAGTCTATCCTGCTATTTAACCATAGCTGGGGAGAGAATAGGATTCATACCTTTCCCAAGGGTATTAGTATGTTAGTGAATGTAATAGATTTGACTGGAATTCGAACTCAGCTCACCAATTTCTCAATCCGAGCCACTATCCATTACTCCAACACAAATCAACTAGTATACCTAATTTGATAATTCATTAAATGTGATCGATATTCCAATGATTCTATGAATTGTTTGATGAAATAAGTTTTTCATGAAATTGTTAAGACTGCTGCTTGAATTTGAAGATAGTGGATTCAGATGTACTTTTTATGGTTAACATTGTCATTTGAATGCACAATAACTAATCTTTCTTCATACATTGGAATGTAAAGATACGAAACGTAGTATTAGATCCTCAAGGGAGATTGACAAAAGGTTTTCCATTAGAAAAACTTAAGATGGCCACCAGATGAGAAGGTAAACAGGCATTAATTATAGATATAGTATGGCAAAGGATTAAAAAAATTTGAGAAAAATTTTTAATAAAATAAATTAACAGATGGAATTGTGTGGATTTGAACTCATGACTTATCAGTGTTTTAATCACAGAGTTAAATCTACAGGACAACATTAAAAAGAAATCTAAGCTCTTTAAATGTCATAAATTTAAGTGAAATAAGGAAACTAATAAAAAGTAACTGAAGATTGCCAAGTTTTGGGGCTAAAATCTTTCTGTAGAACTTAATGTCTTGTGTTGACACAAAGAAACTATCAATCATTTTTGTTTCAAATTTCATTGGTAAAGTGATCTTAATATAGGGATGTTCATAAATTTGCCAAAAAAGGCACACTATTATGAAAAAGTGCCCCAATTATTACGAGGAAAGTCCAAAGTGATTTTGATTATTTTAGTAAATTTTTTGATGCTTTTTAGAACATACAAAATCTTTATTAGAAATCATTTTTCTTGCATCAGCAGATAGACTATAAAATAACATAGCAAATTTTAGCATCTTTTTTGCAGTGAAAGACACATTGATTTGCAAATTCTTGAAAAAAAATTAAATAATTGCCAGATTTTAATGAAATTCATTCATTTAAAAATCAACAAAATATTAGATTACTTGAAATATATTAATTTGTAAAAAATTATTGAGTAGTTAAATAAGTTTACTTAAAATTTATGTCCCTTCTGTTCATCCACCCAATGAGTTCTCTTGACCTTACCTGTCAATACTATCAATCAACACCTGACAAAGAAGTTACTGAGGTCAATGTTTTACATGCTAAAAAGTAAGTAATGTCTGTTTCAAATTTGATTAAGTAAACTTTAAATTTCCTAATTTTCCTCAAATAACCTTTAAAAAAACTATTTTTTACAAAACTTTTAAAATGGAAAACAAACTTTTGTTTTCAAATGTCTCAAACATATTGCTTACTAGTCATAGTAAATTTATTCCTTTACCTTTGAATTAAAGCTAAAAAGAAAGGTTCAAGACTTTTCATGTTTAGAAATACATTTTAAAATCCTTAGGTATTACAAATCGGTGTACTTAACTATTACCAAGCTAATTTGTTTCTAGAATTGTTCCCCCTGCCACTGTATTTTCTTTGAAGGTGTAAAAACATGAACACTTACTGTTTTAAAATTGTTATAACTTTCCTTGTATTGTGCATATAGATTTTAATTTTTGTACACTATTAAAAGAATCAATGAGTAATATTTTGATGTAATGCATTGTGTTTTGCATGCATGTTTTGATGTTGGAAACAAAAAATTGAAACATGAAATAAAAAATGCAAAATAAAAAATACATTAAAAAATACAAATATTTTTAACGTACTTTAATTTTTATTACTCCTTGTGAAGTTCTGGGGGGGTGCAATAAGAAGGAAAGTTGCTAAAAAGGCTTTCATTTTGGCAAAACGTGACGGGTTTCCTCATGTTTACATGAGAAGACACTAACATTTGTTTGCTCTTTCTTTCACCTGATTCATATGTCTCATTGACGAATACTGTTATTATTTTGTTGTTTATAAAAGGACAGAATAATTCACTTTCAGAAAGGCTACCAGATATATTGACGGTCGCCAGTAGCTTCCATAAAATTACTCAGGTATGAATGATAGTAGCTGCTAGTGGTCATCGTTGCTTTCCTCCACGTCACTAGCAGGGTTATCATCTTTGGCCATTTTGCTGTCAATATCTACTAGAGTAAAGCCTTCAAAATCATCATCAGGATGTTAATCAAAGAAAATCTCTTGAATAAAGGCTTTGTTGGATATTGACATGGCCATTTTTGTTTACAAAAATCATGAAAAATTCATGTGAGTTTAATCGATGTTACACATCATGTAGAGTCTAAAAGAATTCAAAATGGCATTGGAAAATGGAAGTTTAGCCTTGTTCCAAAGCAGTAGTAGGCGACTTCCAGCTTAAAATATTGGAAATAACAGTTGGCAAGTTTATTTATAGCAACCGTCTCAGGCAACAGAAGTTGCTGATAGTAGTAAGGGAGAGAATTCTATGGCGACTATTGTCACCTGCAGTGTGATAAAAGTTAATATTGACTTTTTTTATTAGAAGATCATAAACACTATTGGGAAAATTAGTAAATCAGTTTTTAATCTTTTGTCTGTCTTTCTAAAATGTCATATCTTCATCTTGTTTCTCTAAATAGTGTATTTCTTTTTATTTTGACTTTCCCATGTGGACAAGTTTGTACTGTTCAGTCTTAGGATTTTAAAAGCTGATTTTCAAGGAAATTAGTTATTTTAACATTTGGAATTTTGGTGCAACACAATCTTCCAGCAAGTTTTGTAAAATATCCACAATAATGTGAATCAGAATTCTGTTTAACATGTAAACATTTTAAGAGCTTAACAAAATTGTATAAAATAAATAATAAATGACTTTTCTTTTGGCAATTTCTTGTGACCATCCCTCTCACAGCAACAGTTTGAGAAATACATACCAAAAATGTTATTTTTCATATCAGAAGCAAAAACCAAAGAGGTTAGCAGAAAGTAACTGTCAATATTCATTATTGGGTGTTTTTTTTTTTTTAGAGAAGGCAATTTGATCATCAATAAAATATTACAAATAAGAAGCCCCAATCTTTTCCATCAGAAGCTCTTAATTAGGTGGTCACTATAAAAATGTTTTGTAACATCACTGATTATAGAAGATACAAGCTGAAGATTTAATATTTTTATTAGATAAAGAAAACATCTTCAATATTGGTGACATTCAAGTCTTAAGCAAGGGGGTTTTAAAACAAGATTATATCAGCAAAAGTTTTCGATGATATGCCTAATGAAAATTCTGAGTCATTATCCATTACACCACTTGCACGTTCAAACTTACAGCACCTGGTATTCCCAAGTGGTCACTCACCTAGGTACTGACCAGACTTGATGTTGCTTAACTTAAGTAGAGCCAAGTTTATTAGCAGAATATTGTTGATGGTCTATTCTCATTATAGAGCAAAAGACTTAATTAGCATACAAACAGGTTCCGTAAGCCAAACCACCCATACATCCAAGCTTACAGGACCTAGTATTCCCAAGTTGTCACCCATCTAGGTACTGATCAGGCTTGAGGTAGCTTAACTTCAGTGATTGTATGAAAACTGGTGTTTCAACCTGATGTGACTGTCAGCCTAATTTGTATTTAGATACCTTTTCTAATTGTTGATATTCATCATTCTCCAAGGAGTCTGATAGAATGCAAACAAACAGGACATTAGTAGGAAAAAAAAAAAAAAAAAAAAAAAAAAAAAAAAAGCACTTGGTCTGAAAACAAAGGAGTATCAAAAAGACAGTTTTTCCCCCCCATGACACTGATATTATTTTAACTACCTTCACTCCTTGGCAATGTTTACTGTTTTAAAAAGCAATGATCAGAATTGTAATAAAAAGGTAAACATAAGAAAGTGAATTTATACATTTTTGTTGATCTTGAGAATCGACAACAAAAATAATAAACACTATTAGATTGTTTATTTGCACTATTATAATTATTACTTATTTATTATATTATTGGAATGGTTGATGAAACATTGGCTAATTGCCAATCAATTCAAACTTTATAAAAATGGTAAATAATGATTTCCTTATAGTTGATTCACATATTTTAATAAATGTTTATAAATATACAAATAAAGAATTGTTTTTATATGTATTTCTTTATACATTGGTAAATAACAAATATTGCATTACATAAGTTTTTAGAATATTGTGAATATAAAATTAACAATCTAATCAATAAAGTGTTTAATATTTTTGTTGCAGTTGAAGTAGTCACTATCAATTACTTTTTTAACATCATTGAATATAACAAAAACTGAATTTTTTTTTTTTTTATTGGTTAAACAAAACATCTACAATACTGGTATCACTCAGGTCTTAAAGCAAAAAGATTAGATTAGCAAGTTTTCAATGACATGTCTAATGTAAATCTTACAAACTTTGATGCATAAATGAAACAATGTTATTTTCAATTTATTTTATCGCTTCCAAACTTTTAACTTGATCCAATAAGACAACTCTTTTAGAAATTAGAATATATTGAAATAATCTACATGTCAGAAAAAAAATAAACAAACACTTAATTATTGTTTGGATTACTGTTCTAGTCTTTTTTGTCATATTCACATTTCAGCTATTGACCTTCTTCAGGTGATATATGTTGGAATTTCTAACTGAACCCTTTATTTAGTCTACTGGGGTAGATTGTTCTAATTCCACATGCCATGCCCTTTTGGGTATCTGTTTCAGTTAATTCCCTTCAGTAACTCAACTCTCCAAGCTTTTGTTCCCTCTGCTGTGGCCAGGTATTGAACTCACAACTCTTTGTGTCAAGTCACTTTTTGGATTACTTGACTAATGCTTTTATCCAATGAATATCACCTGAAGAAGGTCAAAGCATACAACGGCCGAAACGTTGTGAATATACCAATAAAGATGAAGACAACAGTCCGAACAATATAAATAGTGTAAATAGTTACAATACCTCATCTTGGAAATATAAACAAAAATTTAATTGTTTTCTTTCCTGTTCAAACCATCTAAAATATTTTATGTCAATCAAGAGAAAATTTTAAAACAAGGAGTTCAAGTTAGAAATCATTTACAATGAAATGTCTAATACAATCCATTTTAACTCCACTGCATAGACAAAGCAATAACATTTTAAATATATATTTGCTTATTCTACCTTTCCTTTCACTCTATTGAGTTTTTTAATTAACATTTAAAATCGTTTTGCAAATTGGTGTAAATATTGAAGTAACCAAAAGAAAGCATTGTTGAATATCATTTTTAAGCATTTCTATGACACTTTAATTTTCAACTTTGAAAATATATATCCAAACATTTCACATGGACACAGGACTTTGGTTGTGTGCTTTTTTTTTTTTTTTAACAGTTTTCTTTTAAATAAAATTGATTGTAGCAAAAATGCTAAACAATGTAGCTCACAAGCCTCCTGAGAAATTTAAAATTTGATTGAACCTCACCTTGAAAACAGAATGTACTGTTGCCAGTCAGAGGACCAGCCCAAGTTGGAAACTAAAATTTCAGATAATATCAAGAAAGTACAAAAATTTAAATATCTAGGAAATGTTTTAAGAGAGGGTAGAAAACGTGATACCAAATTCCATCGGCATTTTTGAATAGTGAAAGAAAACTTCCAAAAATTCAGCAAAGTATTAAGGAACAGGAAAAGTTGACTACAAACATAGGAAAGTATACTAAACAGTTATCTAGTGTCAGTCCCCCTCCATGGAAGTGAATGTTCGATAATCTCACAGACTAAGAAGACACTCAAGGCAACAGAAGGATGCTGAGAATGTCATTGGTCATCTGTTTAGTCCAAAACAAAGTTTCAAGGAAAATGAAAGTAAAAAAAAAAAAAGAAAAAGACAAACTTTGAAAGAAAGAGACAGAAGAAATTTCTAGAGCACATAATGAGGAAAGATAGGTTGGAGAATTTGACACTAACAGGACATATTGAAGGCAGGAAGAACCTGATATGCTTGTGTATTTGGATGGCAGAAAAGGAACTGGGGAGGGGGACAACAAAAAGACAAACCTTAGTAAGAGCTACAAAGGATAGAATGTTTTGGAAGGTCATGAGCAGCAATGTCCTAAAAGGACAAGACATATAAAAGAACATGACCGTAAGAGCACGTTTTTCTTCAGTGCCTGCCCTCCTGTGACTTTTTAAATTAAACTCTCTAAAAATGCTAACCCATTCACAGACAGTTTTGCATCATAGTATGTTTACATGTCTCTAGAAGTACGTTCTCTAGAGAAATGCTGAATCCCACACTTCACATGAATTGTTTTTACCTAGTGTGTGTATGTTCATGTAAAGTTACCATGTAGTATTGATTTTTAACATTATTCAGACTGTTATCTGATCTTCATTGCCATATTCACAACATTTTGGCCATTGTATGCTCTGGCCTACTTCAGGTGGTTGGAATTTCAAACCCAACCCTTTATTTTGTCCACCGGGATAGATTGTTCTAGCTCCACGTGCCATGCCTCTTCCAAATATTTCAGATATTTCCCTTTAACTCAACTCTCTAAGTTTGGTTCACCAGTGCTGTGGCCTGGTATTGAACTCACAACTCTTTGTATTTCTTTCTATTTTTTTATCCACTGGGCCAATAACTGAGACATCCAGAAGCGGTATGGCACATGGAACTAGAATAATCTACCCCGGTGGATAAAATAAAGAGTTCGGTTTGAAATTCCAATCACCTGAAGAAGGCTAGAGCATACAATGGCTGAAACATTGTGAATATAGCAATAAAGTGAGGATAACAGTTTAAATAATGTAAGTAATCATAATACCTCATCTCAGAGACATATAGAAATAGAATTGATTTGCATATGCTTTTTTAAGAGAATATGCAAATTCTCAGAAAACACTCCCCACAAAATTATGCATATTTATGAGTTTTAAAACTTGAACTCTTTGAAAATGTTGAGCCACATACTCTACATGAACAGGGGTTCTCTCCAACATATGTGAGATTATAATGCTGAATTCTGTGAAAATGTTGAGCTACACACTTCTCGTGAATGTTTTCTCAACAGTATCTGTTTGCATGTGACTTTTAAATTTGAACCCGAAAAACTTTGGGTAACACATTTCACATATGGTTTTTCACAAATCTGTATTCAGATGTCTTCATTATGTGTTTGCCTGTGAATTTTTAATGTTGAATTATTTGCAAATCTCGAGTTACACACTTCACATGAATATGGCTTTTCACCAGTATGTACTCGTACATGTTTTTTCAAACTTGTGCTATTAGTAAATGCTGAATCACATACTTCACATGAATATGGTTTTTCACCAGTATGGGTTCGCATGTGCATTCTTAACCTTGAACTCTCTCTAAACTTGAAGTTACAGATTTCACATGAGTGTGGCTTTTCGTCAGAATGTATTCGGATATGTTTTCTTAAATATGAGCGCTTAAAAAATGCTGAACCACATATTTCACATGAATAGGGTTTATCATTACTATGCGCTTGTTTATGTTTTTTTAAAACCGAATTGTTAGGAAATGCTGAATCACATATTTCACATGTATAAAGTTGCTCACCAGTATGCACCTTCATATGTTTATTTAAAGATGACGGCTTAAAAAATGCTGTATTACACATTCCACATGAATATCTTTTCTCATGTTTTCGCATGTGTATTTTCAATCGTGATGACCGTGAAAATGTTAAGCCACACACTCCACATGAATATGATCCTTCATCAGCATGTACCCGTCTATGTTTGTTTAAGATTGAACTTTTAGCAAAAGCTAAACCACATACTTCACATGGATATGGCCTCTCACCAGTATGTGTTCGCATGTGGCTTGTTAAATTTGAGTTCTGTGAAAAAGCATAACCACATACTTCACAAGTATATGGTTTCTCACCTGTATGAGTTCGCATGTGAGTTTTTAGCTTTGAACACTCTGAAAACTTTGAGGGACATAATTCACATGCATATGGCTTTTCACCAGTGTGTGTTCGTATATGTCTTCGGAAACTTGAGCAATCAGAAAATGCTGAACCACATACTTCACATGAATACGGTTTCTCACCAGTATGTATCCGCATGTGACGTTTTAAACTTGAAACCTCTGAAAAGCTTGAGCTACATACTTCACATGAATATGGCTTTTCCCTAGGTTTCTGTATGTGACCAGCAGAATTACGTTTTTTATATGAATATGATCTCTCCCCAGTATGTGTTCGCATGTGTGTTTTCAAAGATCCCTTCTGTGTAAATGCTGAACCACATACTTCACATGAAAATGGTTTTTCACCAGTATGTATTCGCATGTGTGTTTTTAAATTTGATTTGGAAGTAAATGCTGAACCACAGATTTCACATGGATATGGTCTCTCTCCAGTATATGTCTTCATATCAGTTGTTAAGTTTAAACTTTGAAAATTTTGAGCCACACTCATTACATATATATGGTTTCTCCCCTGCGTGCATCAGAATGTACCCTTTTAAATTTGAATAAATCTGTTAATGCTGAACCACTCATTTAACATCAATATGGTATTTTCTCCAATGTTTGTCGACATGTCAGTTTTTAAATGTAAGCTTCTTTAAAAATCTGGTCCTTCTTGACAGATATATGAATTGTCTCTATGAATTGTGCTTCCAAATTAATCTTTCATCAGGTCCTTTTTCCATTGGAATAAAATCTGCACAAGAAAATGGCATAGTTTTAGAAATTTATTTTTCGTGTAGCATTCTAAAATACAAATAAAAACATTTAAAAAGATATATCCTGTGGGAGATTTTCCAACTCTTAATTATTAAAAAAAGAAAATCAAAAACATCAATATTATATATAATTTTCATATTTGGCATTGAAACAAATATCATTTTTCCTACGCAGTATTAACATGAAGACATTGAAGGAATTAATTTGCTTCCCACTATCTTTGAAAACTCTCAATGCAGAAAAGGAATTCTTAGAGAGCAATTGCTCTTGAATTAGCTAGAATTAAAAACATATTCAATATACATTTCACTGAATTCCAGCAGCTCTTGTTATATATCTTTAGTAATATATAGGATGGACATGAAATCTACAAAATAAAATGAATCAAAAATAAATCATTTCACTTCATCTATGTATAACATTTGCTGCAAAAATGACTTTTCTTTGAGATGTCACATAATTTTAAACTGGACAAATGACAGAATAAAATGTTGCATTTCAAACTACAAATTTTTTAAATGCCTTGAAAAGAATAGAAGCAGAAGAGGAATTATACTTAATGTGACAACACCTTTTGCATATTACTGCTCAAGCTGTGATGACACCCAATATCAGCTATATACGTATATACATCCGACTTGCTATGTTCACAGGCTTGTCTCACTGGCTGTAATCAAATTCAACAAAGGATAATGATAATTGTTTTTCAAGAAACTAATTGGGAGATAACAAACAATACGATTTCTCACTAAATCGGTAATGAGAAGGTGAAACATTATCTTACTAACTTCTGGCCACAGAAAGAAGACCCCTTAAATTCACTGATTGTCCTGGCGACTGCTGACTCCTCACTGGTCCCTTCCTCACTCACTTTTAACTTCCTGCCCCTCTCTGCTTACATGGATATTGGTTCTGGAAAAGAAGACCACCCATTCAGCATTTGGGTGATCAATTTTTCAAAAGACTATTTTTATGATTATCTAAAATCACTAACAAAATTTTATGTTTGTCAATTTAAAGGCAGGTTTGAGACAGGATTCCTGAAAACACTAGTCCTTAAAATGACTTAAAAGGAAAAGGAATCTATCTCATAAGGATGTGTGAAAAATCGTATTGTTACACTACAAAAGAAACAAATTACATATATTAAATTAAAAAATGTGTGAGCTCATGTTTTAAAATTTAAGGTCACAAAAAAAGTTTCCACTTAAAAGTTACACAAACCTCAAGTAGATTAGAGAAAACGTAGTCATATAAAGAGGAGACATTTTAATCTCTTATTGTGAAAAGTCAACTTTTGACTTCCCAATGTAGTTTGAAGCAAGTTTTGCTAGGTTTTCAGATTTACACAAGAAACAAAAATTTATTAAAAATAATAAGAGTCAAATAGACAATGGATTCTTAAAACTGCCAGTTAGAAAAAAGTACTGATTTTTTTTTTTTAAGGCAGAAATATATGGAAAATCAGGTAATTTTTCTGTTCCCCCTACCACCTCACATACCATTTAGGGAAATTCTGACACTTTTTTATTATTGCAAAATGTTATATTTGTGATAAGAACAACTTTTAAGAGAATTTAAATTATCAAAAATGTTTGGTCAAACATGACTCCCAGTTGCAGAAAATCTGTCCTGGATTGTAAAATGAAAAATGCAATAAAATGACTTATTTAAAAAAATGTTCTAAATGGCTTTATGAAAATATATTATACATATTGTTTTAATTTTTTATTTTGTTGAATAACAAATTTTTACAAGTATTGTTTTCCTAACTTAAAATTTTAATTAGGATAATTTAATTTGAATAATAATACATTTATGATATACTTTAAAGATGTTTAAAATTGTTTTAATGTGTAGTGATCAAGTGATATTGTTATTAAGTTAAAACTATATTTGGTAATCATGAATAGAAAAGTTCACTACAATTTCATGACCCCAGTAATTAGAAAAGTCCCTGAAATTTTTTGTGCGAGTATAAATATGTTGATGTTTTTAAATATGGATGTTCATACACATCAGTATATATATATATATATATATATATATATATATATATATATATATAAAAAAAAAAAAAAAAAAAAAAAGCTTAAGAGTTTTTCTGGTTACAAAACACTTTCTATATAAGAGAGTAAATGTTTTGATAAATAATAAAATGCCATAAAAATTTCATAATAAAAAGTGCCTGAAAACCATACCTCAGGTTGACCCAAGCCTTGTGAGTGAAATTGGGTAGATAGAACCCTTGGGAGCCGTTGGTGGTTGTGCTAGCATGAAGTCACAAGTCACTGTGACCAAGAGTTCGAGCATGATGGCCTTATTCAGACTGTTGATCACACTAGATAACACGTTTCCCAGAAACTCTAATTAAGGTCTGCTAAAACTACAGGTGGACTCTGTGGGTGTTGAACAAATACAATGTGCCTGGGCAGGCGTCTGCAATGGTGATTAGCTAGCCACCCTAAGAGAGTAGACTGCCATCTTCGGATAAGAGTGGCTGCACCATTTAGATATTTTTTATGTAACCCTGAAGAAGGCATATTGAAAAGAAGTTCTTTATTTCACACACATTGGCAATGCTTAAATATCACAAAAAAAGACGACAAAGATTTTGTTACTTATGCTGGTATTGTCAATCACAAATGTGAAAAATGTAAACTTAATGAACTATCTCCAGATACGTTTAAATGTTTAATTATTGTGCAAGAGTTAACGATGCAGAAATTTGTTTGCGCATTTTCGCAAAACTTGACAGAGGATGCCAAATTAAACTTACACACAGTTGCAGAAGAAGGTCAAAGAACACTTAATTTAAAACACAATTGAAGGGATATTGGACAAGTGTAGACAATGTGACTAAAGGGAAAAAAAAAAAAAAAAAAATTAAAAAAAGATGACTGTGTTATGATTGCAGGGACTTCATTTTAAAGCAAATTGCCCATTCAAAAATAAAAAGTGTTTCCAATGCAGAAAAGTGGGGCATTGACAAAGTCATTGTAAATGAAAGCAAAGAAAATATGCAAGATATTTTAATGAAGTAAAATTTTATAACCAGCCAGTTTAGGAAAATATTCTAAGTAAACTAATATTTTATTGAATTTTAGGTACTTTGGCTTTATAGTGCACCTTATGAAGACACTTGTTAAGGAAATATTAGAAAATTACCAATAAATTTTAAATTTACTATAGTTTCTGCTCTTTATTTTCTGATAATGATTGTGCATGGACATCTGTATTTACTAAAAAAACAACACATTTTTACACATACAAAAATAATTAAAAGTTATTTCTAAAATACTGTGTGTTACTGAAGCTTTTCCATTTATGATTTGTAAATATAGTTTTTACTTAATAACAATATCTAAGTGCTACAAATTAATACAGAATTTTAAGATTTAAAACTTAATAAATTATTGTAATTAAAATTTTAAAAAAAGAAAAGAAAAAGGAAAACAATTAAGTTCATTATTCACCAAATTTTTATCTTCTTACAATTAAGTGTCTATAATATGAACCCAGGAAAAAAAGAAACAGGACAATGTTAGCAGTGCCCAATTTACTATTGTGCTTACGTGTGCTTAAACATAGGGCTCCATTAGCCGGTGTGTTTGTGTGTGTGTGTACATAGGGAAATTTTCTTCCAAAAAATTTTCAGAATTCTGCTGAAATGCATTAAAATATATCTCCATTGAGTCAGCATCAGCTTTTGCACATATTAATAATGTAAGATCAGGTTAATCTTTTCAGATATAATGAATTTAAAAGCTGTTCCATATGTGTAACTTGATAGCAAATGGTGAAAACAATTGCAGGTTTTGGCAAGAAAAGCTCATCATTCAATATCAGAGAAGGCCTTGAATGATTCAGCAAAATTTTTTACACAAAATAACATTAAAAATATTGTTGCATTGGTGAAAATCTCAGGCAATGGCTAGCAGCATCGAATAATAAATGCAGTCTGCCATGTGTGACGTCTGCCATGTGTGACGTCTTCCTGTTGCCTAACATTTAAAGCCAATCACATCATTTGGCTTTGCATATTTGAGAAAAGTTCAACAGCAAATGCAGAAGATTCAAATGCATTACTTGCCACTCAGGAACATTTGTCAGTAACACTTAGTACTAGTGGCACTCAGGAATATAGTAACTCCAAGTACCAGTAGATCCACATTTAGTTCCCCTGCCCCCATCAAATATACAGAAGCGAACATTTGCTCTTCTATTTGGCCATCAAGAATGAAGTAGGTTTCATACTGGTTAGAAAAAGGCCCTTTTGGAATGTCAACACTAGGATGGCCGTTTTGCAACTTTGAAGAGAACCTACAAAAACCAAATTTATTCTTCTCCACTAAAACAAATGAAGAAACCGACCCTTGGGAATAGTTAGTATATTTTCAACGAAAGAAAAAGTATAGTTTTTTTGTGCAAACTTTTCTCAAAATTCTCTAAGAATGTTTCTTCAACTACAGCTTTTGTTTCTTCAGGATTTGATAACTGGAGGCATATACTTCAATGAGTGATGGCAGTGATTTATCTGTTGGCAGAACCTGGATTGGCTTTTAGAGATGATGAAACTATCGACTTTCCAAACAATGAAAAATTTCTTGGTTTATTAGAATTGATTGCCAAATTTGATCCCTTCTTATGTACTGACATAAACCAGTACAGAAATATAAGATCTGGCCTTCCATCATGCCTATCCCAGACCATATGTGAAGTTAACAGCTAATGGCTAAAAAATTCTTGAATAGTGAAAGATATCAAAGAGGTAGAGTATTTTAGTGTATCAGTCGATTCAACACCTAATGTTTCAAAATGGCCAAGGCGGCTCTCATTTAATAAAAAATTACATGCTTTCTTGTGTTTATATATGAGAAGACACGAACATTTGTTTGCTTTTTCTTCCACTGGCCATTATTGCTTATAAAAAAAAAAAATTAACATGGGTTTAACTGATGTTACACTTCATGTAAAGTCTAGAACAAAGCAGTAGTAGAGTAGTAGGTGAGTTCCAGCTTAAAATACCAGACATTACAGTTGACAAGTGTTTATTTATAGCAACTGTCTCAAGGTGACATAATGTGCCCAGAGCAGCAAAAGGGGAGAATTTTTCAACTCCAGCGTGGTAAAGTTTAAAGAGAATTTTAAATTTGTTATTTACATTTTTTGTATAAAGTGGTGGCTAATTATTAGGTACTGACAAAATCAATTCTGTATTTTTTCTGCAATGGAATAAAAAAAAAAAAAAAAAAAAAAATCAACTATATATATATTAATTACTAGCTTAAAAGAAGCCTCATCAGGTGGTATTTAAGCTAGCTCCTGCAGAGGGCTCTTGATTGGGCCATTATCATAATAAGTCTCTACTTAGTATGAGTAGATGAAATAGGCAACAATAAACTACAGAAGAACTCAAAATTGATCACTGCATTTAAGTATTGCATTACTTTTAAAAGTTTAATGATAATTCTTCTGCTGCCACTTAACTTAATGACAATTTGATGTACATAACTTTCTGTACAAACAGTTATTTTTATTTCATGGGTGACTTTTGCAAGATTTCGCAGTTAATTTTGATTATTCCCAAATTTATTTCCAAGTTTTAAAAAATTGTTATTGTACAAAAAAATTAATTGCAAAAAATCATGTACAAAAAAAAAAAAAAATAAATAAATAAAATAAAATAAAAAATCAACGAGAAACAATCACAGTAATGAAAACTTAGGAATCGAAAATTTCAGGATTGTGGGTCCAGATCCAGCCCAGAAAGTTTTTAATTACTCACAAAGTCGGTCTGATTCCAAAATGTTATGAAATATTGGCATACAGCCTATAGGAGTAAAGTTGAAGTGTGACACTGACATTTGCATTTACTACATAAAAGATGAGCTATTGAAAGTTAGAGAGTTGTACACCTTTAGTTGAAAAAAGTGACAGTGACACACTGATATTTGCATTTATTATATAGATTTAATTAATTGATAATATATTTACAGTGAGAAATTTGGAGAATTTCAACCAATTTTTTTTTGTTAAACAAAAACACCATTTACTGAAAATCTTTGAACTGTAAAATAAAAAATGCAATAAAACTATGACATTATTTCATTAGAAAAGATTCAAATAGCTTTTATAAATAAGATATATTAAGTACACTATTGGCTTAAGAAAACAATTTCTTTTTGATGAATAATAAATTTTTACAAGAATTGTTTTCATTTTTTAAATTCTTAATTAGAATAATTCATTAAGCTTTAAATCTTAAAATTCTGTATTTATTTCACCCTTTTAGATTATATTATTAAGTAAAAACTATATTTACTAATCACCAATGGAAAAGCTTCAAACACCAACATTTTTAAAAGAATTTTGAATTTTTTGTGTGTGCATAAACGTGCTGATTTTTGTAAATACATGGCATTATCAGAAAATAGGTACCACCATGAGATCGCTAAAAAAGACCATAGCATAATGAAAAAGATGCCAAACTTGATGAAAACAAAATTTTATCGTCTAAATTTTCATATTATTATTAAGAGTATAAAAAATCAAAATATTTTTAGGGTATTTTTTTTTACATTTTTTAATTGTTCCAAGCACGTCTGAAATTTTTGTTAAAAATCTTTTTTTTTTGAGTCAGCAAAATTGACAGATAATCGATCATGGCAAACATTTTTTCCATTCTATAAAAAAAAAAGAAAATCTCACTTTGAAATTCTTTCAAAAATCAATTATTTTTTCAAACCTTATTTTAAGTAAGTCAGAAATTATGTTTATTTAAAATATTTTAAACCAAGGTTAACTTAGCTTTTGTGCCGAAAAGATCTAATTAGAAAATAAAACAAAGCAGGTCATAACTTTTCACATCACTTGACAGGTGTTGAATGACGTACTGACGGATTACGTGATCATAATTTGTTCTACGGAAGGAGAAAAGTGAAGTTATTTAGATTTAAGCGAACAAATTATTTACATCATTATCTTTAAAGAATAACTTTCAGCGCTCTAATTTTTTTTTTGTACTTAGCTTTCAGCTTTACATTTATGATGCTTTATGGAAAATATATTATAAAGAAATTAAAATAAGACTTAAGAGCGAGATTAAATTTCATATTTCATAAGTAAGATATCAAATTATTTTATAGGTACCTTTCTTATGAAATTTTATCAGAAGTGTACATAAAATACTATAATTTTATGTACATTTATTGCATTTTACTGTGTTATTTGTATTTCCATTCATTTTATTATTAATTTTGATATTTCATTTATGGAAAAATGTCATAACTGAGATTAATATAAAAATAAGATCATATAAATTTCCTAAGATGATACTGATACTTATAGGTACCCTTCTCAGTTGAAATTGAAAAATCAAATTAACTTCTCCACGCGTGTTTCGCAAAAGTAAAGGCCTTAACAGTGGAGAACAATGCTTAACTCAAATAACACAACTTAATTGTATTCTGGTTGGTCTTCTGTACTTTATAATTACAGCCCGATTATAAACACAAAAATACATTTCTTAATTACTGCAGATCTTCTGATTAGTCAAAATAATACAATTTACAACGCGCTAAAAAAAAAAAAAAAGGTCTATCTCATAATGAGACTTAGGAAACCCGATGTGGCTTTTAACTAATTTTATATTATAACAACTTAAATGTAAAAATCTATTATAATTAAAGAAATAACAAATAATTGTATTAAAAATTCATTTTTCATGGGAAAAATTTTTTACTTTCAGAAAATATTGTCCATATTCATAAAAGCAAATTAAAGCATTTGAAATTAAATAATATCTTTATTTTATTGAGTTTTGTACATTACCATTCAGAGCTGATTTTCAGGTAGGAGGGGTCCAATTAAAAAGAAAAACAAAAAAAACATGATTTGCATTACTCAAAGCCTTGTGCTTTTTTAACTATTGTAATCACTTTACTTGATTCGATAGAATTTCTAGAGTTTTCATAAAATTAGTTGGCGGGGGGAGGGGGAGTAATAAATATAAAAAAAAAATTTCTGCCATGACTTTAATAAAAAAAAAAAAAAGACATATTTATAGTAATTTCCATCATCTGTGAATAGTTTCTGAAAGTTTCATTAACATCCGACAATTATTTTTATTTTTGCAAGATTTTCCAAATTAATGTGTGTCATACAAAAAAAAAAAAAAAAAAAAAAAACGTGCTAAAACTGTATGTTATTTTACTAGTTCAGGTAATACAAAGAGAAACAAGGTTTTTTTTTAATCAGTATTTAGAATGTTCTAAAAAGAAAGAAAATTTTTTAAAAATACTTCGGTCTTTCCTCTTAATAATAACAAACATTTAGACAATAAAATTTTGTTTTTGTCAAACTTGGCATCTTTTTCATCATGCTATGCTCTTTTTTTTTTTAGCGATCTCAGGGAGGAACCTATATAAAATCTAATAATTAAATTTCCAATAAGCAAGATACTTTGCTGCATTTCAAAACCTAACTTAATTTTATGAACTTTTTTAAAATTAATTTTTGCACCGCTAAATGTTTATTCGCTTTAGTTTAAAAACTTTAGATATCGTGTTTTGTGGTGGAACGAAATATAAACATTAAGCAGTGCAAAAATTAATTTCTCAAAATTTCATAAAATTAAATAAGTGGTAGTGATAGTAACAGGTGGAAAAAATAATAAATAAATAAATAAATATTTTATTAAGCCTTAAGAAAGATTTTTCATTTTTTAAAATTCATTTTAAACCTGACGTATCACATTTTCTGTGGTGGTTCCTAAAATGTAGGCTTGTCCCTGGTAACGCTAAAAAAGTGGTATACCCTGGAGAAAAAAGGTCCCCAAATTGATAAAAAAATTTTTAATGTGTAAATGTTTATGTTAAAATTAAAGAGGGAAGACCAAAGTATTTTTTGAATATTTTTCAGATTTAATCCTTCCTATAAATTTTTAAAATTTTATTTAAAAATCTTATTTTTCTTGAATAAAAAAAAAAAAATTAGTAAATTCGATTTATAGGCCATTTCTGCCCGAATTTGTAAACAAAAAAAAAAAAAAATCAAAATTAGTTCAAAAATCAATTAAAATTCAGTTACACCTTTTTTTTTTGTTATCTTAGGAAATTTAGAATGATTAAAGTATACTTAATGTAATTTGAAAGAAACATAACTTACTTTTTTAGCAGAAAATTTTTTAATAGAGATATTTCCAACTGTGGTGCTTGCGCGGGTGCATGATTGAAGGGTGTTAATTGATGGGCATCAATATATTGACAACTTACGTCAAGGGAATTTATCGTACGGTAGCTCAGAAGTGATGTAATTCATTCTAATTTTAAGTGAACCTGGTTAGTAATTTAAAAAAAAAAAAAAATAACTTTCAATTTTTTTTTTTTTTTAACCTTACGTTTGAAGAAAAATTTCTGCACTGAAAATAACATTTAAATTGTGAAAAAAAATCAAATTTTACAAGTAAAAATAAAACAGTAACAACATTTTTTTAAATTGAGTAATACATATTTTATTTATTAATAAAATTAATATTGAAATGCTATGCAATTGATTTCAAATTTTGCTTTGTTTTTAACTGAATGAATGCAAAGTAATTTCTGAAGTAAAAAGAACTTGCTTCTATCTAGGGAAACAACTACCTCACGTGACGTTATTTCAAAGCTGTGCATCCATACTTTCGTTGGAAACTATTTTAAATACAATTTTGGAATATTAAAAAATTATTTTAAAAATATCAACGGTTGTCAGATTTTAATAAGCTTTCAAATTTATGATCTATAAGAAGTAGAGAACATAATATATCATTTCCATAAAGCTTCATAAAGAAACTTAATTGTAAAATAAGTAACAACATTTTGTCATATTGTGTATTTAAAATAGAAAAAAAGAAAAAATTATTGTAAAAATTCATTTTTCATCAAAATTTTTTTTTTTTTTCAGATAAGAATTACCTTAGTATATGTTATTCAGAAAAGTCATAAAAAGTTTTTTAAATTAAATATTGTCTTAGTGTTATTGGGTTTTGTATTTTTACAAGTGAGGTAAAAGTTTGGTTGGACAATTTTGCACATTTTTTTTACCAAAAAAAAAATCGATGATTTAGAATCTTCAGAGTCTTGTGCATTTAATTGAAAAAAAAAAATATCAGGCTTTGAAAATAAATTTTTGAAGTTTTCATAAAATTAAGTTCGAGGGGTGTAACAGATATAAAAAAAAAATTTATACCATGACTTTCAAAAAGACAAACATTTCTAAAATAATTTCATTCCTTTTTGAATAAGTTCTGAAAGTTTCATTAAAATCTAACAAGTACTTGATTTTTGCAAGATTTTCCAAATCAATGTGTTTTTTTTTCAACTGAAAACAGTGAAAAACAAGTAATGTTAATAATATTACCTAATTTTTTACCTAAAAAAAAAGATTTTCAACCTAAATTTAAAATATGCTGCAAATGAAAAAAAAAAATTAAAAAAATACCTTGATCTACCCTCTTTAATATTAACAAACAATACACGTTACAATTTTTTTTTATCAATTTGGGGACCTTTTTTCTCCAGGGTATACCACTTTTTTAGCGTTACCTGGGACAACCTACTAAAATGGTACAAAAATGAATTTCTTGAAATAAATTTCATAAGTGGGAGTTTTTATACAGATGTATAAAAAAAAAAAAAAATAAAAATAGCAACGTTTTCGAAAAAGGAACATTTCTAAAATAATTTAATTCATTTGTGAATAAGTCCTTAAAGTTTCATTAAAATCCAACAATTATTTGATTTTTACATGAATTTCCAAATCAGTGCGTTTTTAACGGCAAAAAGAAAGACGCTAAAATTAACTAATCTTTGGTCGAAAAAAAGCAAAACAAAGATTTTTAACCCAAATTTTGAAGATTCTACAAATGATAAAAATATATAATTTAATAATAAAAAAAATCCTTTAGTTTTTCCTCGTAATAATAACAAATATTTTAACGATAAAACTTTGTTTAAATTAAGTTTGGAGCATTTTTTCATCATGGATGTACCTACTACTAATGATTTATTTAGTTATCCGTTCTTTTAATTTTTAAAAAGTAAAAACCCTTCCGTGCAGCTGAATGGGTTGTAAAATTTACATTTTGCAGTTTGGTGTAAAATCTCTACACTCTAATGACTGCCAATAAAAAAAAAATTACGTAAATCAGAAAAACAAACGATTTCAAATCTTTCTTATTAAATGTTTTTTTATAAACCTCGAGTAAGCATCTCGTCGCCATCTTGCGTTTCCATGTCCATCAGTAAATAAACTCGATTATTAGATCGTTCAAAATTAACAAGTTTCTTTTATTTTTTAAATCATCAACTGTTTTCAAAATTTAATTATCTAATTACAGATCGTCATTTAGAAAGAAAATGAAATATTTTCGACTTTTGAGAATCGTTCTTTCTTTGTTTACATTTACAAGGTAATTACAAAACGAGTGTTTCTCTTTCTACAAATTCGTAAATCAAAAAACTTCATACTTACTTATTTCAGTGTGTTCTCGTCTTCGAGATAATTCTGTGTTAGAAGAGCAGGAAGTATAGAATTTACCATAAACTAAACCAATTTTAAACTGAAGTTGCTTGCGTTTGAAAAATAACTTCAAGAAAGAAAAGAAGAGTTAAATTCAAGGGAGATAATTTATATCATTTTTTTTTATTTTGTTTTGTTTTAAATTTTACACAAAATCCATTTAAAGATTGAAATTTTTCTTTTTAGTATTAGATAAAATAAATGAATAAATTTTAATTCAATTTTACAAACAGAAAAAATAAGAACCAATTTTACTTTGAAAAGATATCTTTTAGCAAAATTGTTTGCATCACACTGGAGTAAGATTATCCCAAGGATATTTTTTTAAACATTCAGTCCCCAAACACTTTTACCCTTGTGTCAAACTGAACTAAATTTAATAATTTTTGTCTGAATCTTTGGGATGAGGAGTTATCATTATTTATACTATACATTCAGACTACTGCCCTCATTTTTGTTGTTTTTGATGTTTCGGCCATTGTGCTCTCTGGCCTTCATCAGCTGTATATCTATCTCGGTAACCTACTGGGAATTCTGCTCTGAACCATTTACTTAATTTACAGGATTAGCCTGTTCTCATTCCACTGCCCATTTCTAGAGGTATCTCATCTAGTTTTTATTTTTAATACTGCTCAGCTATTGCCTGCCTGTTTCCACTGAGTCTGAGTACACACTGCCCAGCCCAGAGATTGATTTCACAATTACAATGCTACCAAATTCATGAACTGATGCTTTAATCCACTAGGCTATTGTGTCATAAGGAAATTTTTGAAGCCTTAAACATAACCCTACATCAGCGGTCCTCTAATGGCAACCACTGGCGCACCACTGGTGGGCCTCTAGTGATGTGCAAGTGGTAACATTGCCGAGACGAGCATGCCGCTGGCTTGACAGTGGACCACCAGTAGCAAATGCTAGTGGAATACCACCCAGTGGCAGATTGGTGGCTTGTGGGTAAGGAACTTAGTACTGATTGAGTGCTGAAAAATTTAGTAAATATTGTTTTCTTTTCTACAAATCATGGCTATCAAGAATTATTTCAATAATTTTTTCATCAAGGAAGAGATAGCGCAATTTAGTAAAATTTGTGAATATTTAATTTCATTGAAAGTCCAAAGAAGTCAGAATCCATGTTTATCTCACTTTGATCATTGCATCTGCATTTAACACAATTTTAAAATAATATATTTTTATATCTATCTTACGATTTACCCATGTTTAGAATATTGCTGTCACATATAGTCTGGTACTCCTCCTATTTACCTTGAACCCCTAGATGAGATCCAAAGAAGAATCAGCAATATTATTGGTCCTGATCTGGCAGCTTGGCTTCAGTCACTTTTCTCCACCACTGTAAGGTTGCCTCTCTGTGTCTTTTCTATAAATACTTTCATGGTAATTGTTCAGATGAGCTCTTCATTATGGAACCTAGACTTTTTGAATTTAAATGCAGTACTAGACTGGCATTGAGATCTCATCAACTTACAATTGAGATGAGTAGATGCAGGGCCATCTTAACAGCATTATGGGCCCCTGGGTAAACCAAACCCGTACCATTCAAAGGAATATAATGTAAATGGTTGATAACATTAAACATATAATTTTATCTTTTTTTTTTTTTAATATTAAATCTGTGAAGATTTAATTTCCATGAAAATCCAAAGAAGTTAGAATCCATGTTTATATTAAATTGATCAGTGCATCTGCATTTAATACAATTTTAAAATAATATAATTTTTTACAGCACATAAAATATTCCAAGATGGTTATATCACTACAGAACATCAAAGAAACTTGTAAATTCTTCACTATGGTACATAGACTTTTAAAAAAATTTAAACACAGTACTATACCGGCATAGAGATCTCATCATTTTACAGTTGAGCTGGTTAGATGTAATTATAAATTCTATGCTAACAGCTTCTTTTCTCTCACTTCTCACTTGTGGAACTCCCTTCTGGTGTCATGCTTTCCAGCCAACAAAAATTTAAATGCAAGGTCAATCACTGTCTACTATCCTGATTACTCTTTCTTCTTCCCACTCATTATTAATGTTTTTGTTCCTAATTCTTCCACTCAATATAACCCCATTGTGTCTTAGTGACTTTACTGCCTTGCATGAGGTGATACTGGTTAAAAAAAAAACTAGAAAAAAGAAGCACATAAAATATTTTAAGATAATTATATTAATAAGTTTATCATTTAAAGAAACAGTAATTTAGTAAAATCTGTGGATCTTTAATTTCTATGAAAATCCAAATAATCAGAATCCATGTTTATTTTACTTTGATCAGTGCATCTGCATTTTGCAGCACATAAAATATTCCAAGATGGTTATATTAATAATTTTCTTATCATTCAAAGATAAAGTTTGATTTAGTAAAATCTGTGAATTTTTAATTTCTTTGAAAATCAAAAAGAAGTCAGAATCAAGTCTTTCCAATCCCATCAGTTGATCTTTATTCTATACAATTTTAAAAATACTATATTTTTATACAGCACATAAAATATTCCAAGATAATTCTATTAATAATTTTTTTGTCATCAGAAAGAAACTGTAACTTAGCAAAATCATTTCAATTTCCATGAATATCCATACTTTTCAATCAGTCTTTATTCTAATGAGAGTATGGGTAAAATGATACTACTAAATTATTTTTTATATTCATGAAAGTAAATATTTTTCAAATCGTCTTTTTTGTAAAATTTTTAATTCGTTTAAATTGAATAAATACCCTTCACAGCTGTTGTGGAGTCCTGTGTAGGACGATAGAGAACATCTGTTTGCAGAGCATGAAACCACCTGTTAATTGCCGTTGTTTCCAGGTCCACATTGACCTAGGGTAGTAGCACCTGTTAGGGTCCCAACTATGGACAAATAGTGAACCTGCAAACAAAATTTAAAACACTGGGAAAGTATAAAAATAGATTTTTATAGTAAAAATACCAGCAATACATTTTAATAGTAAAAATGATCAACAGTACATTTTAATAGTAAAATTGAAGATATGGCATACAGGGTGGTCCGAAAGTCTCATCACCCACTACAATTATTATTAAAAAAAAATAATGACGTTTTCTCACATAGTAACATATGTGAGAAAACGACATTATTTTTGCACCAACCTAATAATTTCTTTTACAAAAAATATATTTCTGGTAATTAACTATGATGGTATTTTTACTATAAAAATGTATTTGATACTTTTTATGGCAGTTAACTATCTGCCCATAGCTGGGACGCTAATAGGTGCTACCACCCTAGGTCAGGGTGGATCTGACAACAACAGCAATTAAGAGGTGGTTCTATACTCCTCAAAACCTCCTGATCGGAGGCCAATACATAGACAAATGGTAGATTTAGAAATGTGCAGGATGGATTCTGATGAGAAAGATTTTTTGGCAACTTAAGCCACTTAAGTCAGAGACTTGTAATTTAAGTCAGAGGTCTCCATAAGTAATGACTGAATTATTTTTTTAATTGACATTTTCACTTACCAAATACATTTTTACCTTTTACATTACATCTGCGATTACTTTAGTAAATGATTTTAGCACTTCTTGTTGAGTAAAACATAGGTACCACCACAGACTTAGTAAAAACATTAGATAAAAAAAAAACATTTTAAATAATGTCTTCTTTGAAGTCACATTTTGATTTTATAAGAAATACAATAGCCTAAAGCTGATATGTAAAAAAAAAAAATATAAAAATTAATTTAAACATTAAAGTTTTTAGATATTTTTAAAATATTGGTATGGTCACTTGTCACTCATCAGACCTCCATTACAGATGAAAAAATGAAAACAACAAAATTAAAAATCTCTTGAAAGTTCAATATTTGTGGAAAAAACCGTTGTGGTGTCCACCCTCTAAAGGGTCTATGTTGGACTCTTCTGCCTACTATAAGATTAGTAGGAGAGAAGGCCTTGGGGGAACAGTCAACCCGACTGTTCATATCTGTCAAACTCTCTGCCTTGACAGAGAGGAACCCGAATGAGGCTTTGCTGTAGGTCAAAGTTTCCATCAGGGAGGTAGACAGGCCCTGAACCCATTTATAGGGGTTCTAAGGGGATATTTTTGGCTGAACCTTGTACCACATACATCTCATGTAGGGGGGGACTGTTAAATATGACAGTCGACCAAATTGTTCATCTGTCGAACTCTCTGTCTAGACCGGAGAGTGACCTGGATGAGGCTTTGCCAAAGGGCAAAGTTTTGTCCGGAGAGGTAGACAGGCCCTGAACCCATATATGTGGGTCCTAAGGGAATATTTTTGGCCGAGCCTATGGGCTCGGAGAACCCACGGTAAACTTGGCCTTGTGCCATATACATCCCTCGTGGGGGTGGCTGTTAAATATAACATTAGAATAGATCAAACGCTAGGTCAACCGACACACACTCACTAGTCGTGTAATACTCTACTGTTTAATATATGATATATCTGCAATACTTGCTTTTTATTTCTTTAACCATATAATTGTTCACAACAATAACAATTTTGAGCCATTACAAATTACAACGTCCTGGGTATGTTGTTAAACTACATCCGCGTCCTGGGTATGGCGATAAACTGCATCCAACAGCAAGGCCTCACATAATGTTTTCGAACAAATAATGTTGCCAGCTATACATTTTTGAAACAATAATGTTGCTACCTATACGTTTTTGAAACAATAATGTTATCAGCTATACTTTTTTTGAAACAATAATGTTGCCAGCTGTGCGTTTTTGAAACCATAGTGTTGCCAGCTATACATTTTTGAACGTCCTGGGTATGACGATAAACTACATCCACGTCCTGGGTACGGCGATAAACTACATCCAACAGCAAGGCCTCAGATAATGTTTTTGGAAAAATAATGTTGCCAGCTATCCGTTTTTGGAACCATAATGTTGCCAGCTATACTTTTTTTTTGAAACAATGTTGCCAGCTATACGTTTTTTGTAAAACAATGTTGCCAGCTATACGTTTTTGAAACAATGGTGTTGCCCGCTATACGTTTTTTTTAATTTTTTTTTTTTGAAACCATAATGTTGCCAGCTATATGTTTTTGACTTTTAAAGTCACTCAAAATCATTTTCAGCATAAAGTGACCACTAAGTTTGAGATGCCGTTAAACAAAACAATTAATCAATCAAGAACATGAAGAAATTATTTGCAAAAACTGAACCAAAAATTATATTGGATTTTCTCAAAAGAATTGGTCTCTTATCAAAGATGAAGACTGATGTGTAAACAACATATCCTACCTTTTACCATTTTGTAAATAAACTGTCCTTATCAAATGGAAATTCTTGACTGAAACAAAAATACCTAGGATGATTTTGCAGTGTACAAGCAAATAAGCTCTAGCTTGCTAAAAATGTTCCATACAAAATAGGCATTTAAAATTCATATATTTGGCATATATATATAAACTGGATTTGGCATTAAATAACCCACAGTGGTTGATATGCCATAAAACCCAAACAAACAAACAAACAAACAAATTACACCATCTACACATCCAAGCTTACAGCACCTGGTATTACTAAGCAGTTACCCATCTAGATACTGCCCAGGCTTGACATCGCTTAACTTTGTTGATTGTGTTTCAACATGATGTAGCCATAAACCTTCTGGGATTTTTTCTTTCGATGATATTGCTTAACTTTGGTGATCATATGGGAACTAGTGTTTCAACATGATATGGCCATAAACTAATAAATGTCAATGATGGCTCCAGTCCCTTTCCCACCAGCATAACATGGCTTCTCTATGCCTTTTCTATAAATACTTTCATAGTAATTACACTTTATGAATTTAAGCACAGTACTAGATTGGTGGCAAGGTCTCGTCATTTATCCGGTTGAAATGGCTAGATTTGACTGTAAGTTCTATGCTAACAGTTTCTTCTCTCACACTTTTTGATTGAGCAACCCTGTTCTGGCTTCTTGCTTCCCAGTCAACTTTGATCTTCAAAAATTTAAATGCAATGTCAATCGTCATTGTTATATACCATACATATGAAGACTAATGGGTATGTCCCAATCCTCATAAATACGTTGGACACTATTGTAAGTGTGTGTGTATGTGTGTGTGTGGGGGGGGTAATATGCTGTCAAAGTAGTCCACCACTAGCAGTTGTTTATCTACTTCACACCACTAGCAAGTAATGTATTTTGTTGATGTTATAAAGATTACCATTTCATTTCCAACCTCCATTTTGGTTATTCCTCATTCAGTAACCCTTTCTAGGTTACAACAGTTATCTTCTTAATTCTTGTTATTATTTTCTCTACTTAATAGTGTTTTTTACTTTCTCATATTCTCTAACACTCAGTATAAAAGATAGATAGACATGGAGAGAGAGAAGAAGAGTCCAAAAGGAAGTGTATATATATATATTAGGTTGGTGCAAAAATAATGACGTTTTTGACGTATTTTTTAACGTCAAAAAACGTCATTATTTTTGCACCAACCTAATATATATATATATGAAGAAAAATATATGGAAAAAACAAACAAAAATCCTAATATGCAATTATGCCGTTTTAATGTTAATATAATGTCAACGTCAGACATTTCGGTCTAATAGACCATCGTCAAGACATATTCATAAAACATAATTAACATTAGACCATATTCAATTCAACATGAAAAAGACGAATTGAATATGATCTGTTAATTATGTTTTATGAGTATGTCCTGAAGATGGTCTATTAGACCGAAATGTCCGACATTGACATTATATCAACATTAAAACAGCATAATTGCATATTAGGATTTTTGTTTGTTTTTTCCGTATATTTTTCTTCATACTGTCGGATCTATATCCATATATTTGCTTATATATATATATATATATATATATATATATATATTATAGTAAAAAAAGGAAGAACAGTAAGATATGAATGCCGTTACAGGTACAGGTAGGATGAACTTGAATGAAATTTCACTGTTTTGACACATTTTTGCAGTGCAAATTAGGGTCATTTGAGATACCTAATTTGATAATTTCTTAAATGACACTGTTATTCCATATGTACTAACCCATCGCAGTTATATTTGCTGGATAAGTCAGGATATTCTATTGAAATGCTTCTATTAATTGTTTGATGAAATAAGTCTTCATGGAATTAATTGAAAAATATTCTTGAATTTGAAGATACTCAGTAGATTCAGATCTACATTTTATAATTAACATTGTCATTTTAATGCACTGTGACTGATCTTTGTTCATGCATTGAAGTGTGATAATACGAAATGTAGTATTAAATTCCCAATGGAGTTTAGGTGAGATGTTTGACCTGTGAAAGAGAGACTAAGACATATGGTAGAATAGATAACAAATATTTGTGTGTGTTGCATCTTTATTTTGTGTTCCCTTTTTCTGGAAGTGTTGTTACCCCAAGGGAGTTAATTATATAAACATTGTTTATGGAGTTAAAGGGAGCTGACTATGCAAACAGCGACTGATTAATAGATCTATACAATATCCTCCCTCCTGAATTGTTTACTTTTCAGCTGTGTTTTGGTCTGAACTTAAGCATTATCCAACGAGATGGGTGAACTGTTCTTGGTTGGTGTTCTGGGGAAAATTCTAAGTTCCTGTGATTGCAGGATGGCTAACAAATGTCTGTTGCAAGGAAGTTTTCAGCCATTTTCTGTTAAGATATGACCTAGGTTGATCACATTGCTTGATAACTTATTGACCAAGTTTTACCATCATGGAGGTGGACGTCGTCACTGATGTTCAAGAGGAAGAGTTCAACATGCTTTGAATTTGTTTCCTTTCAGCCCTTGTAATTTTGATAAATATATCTGTTAATATCTGTCTATATTTCTGAGATGAGGTATTATGTACACTATTTACATTATTCGAACTATTGTCCTCATCTTTGTCACCATATTTATTACAACGTTTCGGCCCTTCAGTATGTGTCTATATTTCTGAGATGAGGTATTATGTACACTATTTACATTATTCGGACTATTGTCCTCATCTTTGTCACCATATTTATTACAACATTTCGGCCTTTCAGTATCTCTCTATATTTCTGAGATGAGGTATTATGTACACTATTTACATTATTCAGACTATTCTCCTCATCTTTGTTACCATATTTATTACAATGTTTCGGCCCTTCAGTATCTGTCTATATTTCTGAGATGAGGTATTATGTACACTATTTACATTATTCGGACTATTGTCCTCATCTTTGTTGCCATATTTATCACAACATTTAGGCCATTGTACACTCCGGCTTTCTTCAGGTGGTTGGAATGTCAAACTGAACCCTTTATTTTGCTTGCTGGGGTAGACTGTTCTAGTTCCACATGCCATGAAGACATTAAGTTTATAAGTCCCAGAAATTCACCCACAGATGTCCTTAAGTAACAGGACCCAAAGAGTTATGAGTTTAATACCTGATTAGGGCAGTGGAGAACTTGGTGAGGTGAATTAACAGGAGATAACTAATAACTGACATCCATAAGACATGGTAAATGGAACTAGAACAGTCTAGTACCTATTTATGATCATGTATAACATCTAAAATACATCTGAAATGTTAGAACACACTTATAAGGGATATATTCCACATATTTCTTATTCTCTAGATCTAGGATTGGCAACCCTTTCAAGAGATACCAGAAAGCTATGCAGTGTTTCAGAGGAGGGCTATCAAATGTACTGTAATTGTCTTGATCTCAGACTGCTCAGTTGGCTTGTGGTATATGGATGTCATGAACCATGCTTTGTTTGAGATACATCCAGGAATGTGAGTGTTGTCATATTTTATCTCCATTGTGAACTGTATCAATGATCCTATTAAGTTTACATGGTCCAGTAGTAGTTGGACTTGTTCCTAGTGTAGCCAGAGTATGAAGGTGTCATCTATGTATCTCAGCCACAGGGTTGGCTTTAGTGATGTGGATTCTAATGTCATTGCTAAGCCTTCATCCTGTCAATATATGTCTGATCCCATTCTGAAGTGTGTTGTTTGTGTATAGAAAGTTAGCATCTCCATTAGGTTTTCTATTGGTTTACTGGTCCATTCTTCTAGTCCAAGGCCAGTTTGTCCCTGACTACTGATAGTGCCTCCTCTACTGGTGCCTTGGTGAACAAACTCACCATGTCCAAACTCACCATCTGGTTGGATTGGATGGGAGTATCTTTGATTATTTCCATGAAGTGGGCAAAGTTTTGGACATATGAAGATGACTTTCCTATTAATGGGTCAATTATATCTACAAGGAAGCAGTTCAGAAGGTGGCACCAGTGGCGTAGCTAGGGAAGGGGGCGAGGGGGGGTTACCGCCCTGGGTGCCAGCACAGGAGCGGTGACACAATGTCACCCCTAACAAAATTTTTCAACCAGGCTAAGGTGCCAAAAATAGTCTGAAAACAGTGGTGGAGACACAGGGTTTTCAGGCGGGCATATGACCCCCCAGAAATAATTTATGACCCCCAGTTTTGTCCCCCCCTGTCAGAAATTTTCTAATAAATTGTCGGGAAATTTGTGAATAGGAAAAATAGCAATGTTTTCAGCTTTCATGTGTTTCAGTTGCTACAATCTTGATTACTAACAAGAGACATTGTTGTAACATTTTATTGGATGATATGGTGTTTTAACTCTGCATCATTAATAACAACAAAGCGAAATACGAAGCCAAAAGTGCAACAATTTCAGTCTTGCCTGTGTATCAATTCGCTGAGATACAATTTTCCATCGGGTGAGCGATATACTTTTGAATATATCTACTAGTGTTGGGACGATTAATCGGAATCGGAATCGAGAATCGGAAAAATCCAAACTTTTTGAGGTATCGGAAACGGTATCGGAATTGGAAAAATTTGTGCCTATTTTCCAATTCCAAAAACGATTCTTTTAAATTTTTAACTTAATTTTCCATCATTGGTACTAATGATAAATAAATATTTATTGTTTTTAAATTATCACTAAAACTAAAATCATAATAGCATCAAAATATGATGTAAATTAAAATTTATTTATAAAGAAAAACAAAAAATAAACTTTGCATAAATTCTCTAGGTAACCTTTAAAAGAATGCAGTTGATTTACAATGTTCCGAAAAATGCTTAAAAATTAAATAGAACATTTTTGTCAAGAAAAATACTTTCAAACATCATTGATAATTAAATGGTACCCAGAGAATGATGCAACGGAAAATTGGACACCGGAAAATTAGCGACAGAAAATTACGTCACCCATGAGCCAGTCGAGACTGACTGTGCTGTCCATTGAAAACGAGCTTACAAGACAAACAGATTTTGACGATGTCATTGACCAGTTTGCCACAATGAAAACAAAAAAACATTCATTCTAAGACCATATTATCGAATGTCATTCTTTTGTGCATTGCCGTGTTTTGTATTTAGTTGTTCTGTAAGTGAACAGTTGCATTTTAAAAATCTTTTGATTTTAACTGGCTATTTTGTGGTATTGGATTTTGTCTTGGATCATACATGTAAACAGTAATGTACCGGTCAGTAGTGTAAAGTAGAGGTAGAGCATGTATGAAAATTTAGCTACAGCTAACCATTCAGCATAGGGTGAATCGGGGTCATTGGGGTGACATTTGAGTGGACCGCCCCGGGTGGCGTTTACTCTAGCTACGCCACTGGGTGGCACACAGAGCCTTGGCAGGTAATAATCAGCCTGAGCAGAATACCACCTTTGTGAGTTTTGGGGAGACCATATATGTAAGGTAGTTTGGTGTAATACTGCAACAACAACCTGTATGTCTTAGGTGGGAAGAGGTCCTTGTTCTTGATTAGGATCTGCAACAGTTTTCATTCTGTTGAATCTTTCATTACTTTACAGTAGCTACCATTCACAATGAGGTTTTCCAGTTTTCCTGCATATTCTGATTTGTCCATCACTATAGTCACATTGCCTTTGTCAGCTGGTAGTATCATGATGTTTTTATTCCTCTGTAGGGTTCTAATTGACAGCCTCTCCAGTTTCGTGATGTTTGATTTGGGTGGCTTGGCTTTTCTCCAGTATCTGTCTCACTTTTAATCTTAGGTCATCTGCCCAAGCCTGTGTGATGTTCAAGGCTATTTCTTTGATTTGGGCAATGATGTCCAAGTGTGGTATCTGCATGATAGTTGTGGCGAAGTTGAGACCCTTGTTTAGTACAGAGGCACTCAGCTGGTGTTGAATGCTGTTGATTACTGCCTTCACTACGGGGGTAATGGACCTTGTGTGTCACCTGATTTTTCAATCTGTTTAATTTTTGTACTTGACTCCATTGAATTCGTGTCTGAAGGAATTATCTGCATCATGCTGGATTCTCTTCTGGTTTTCATTTGGTAATTTTTTTGTAGACATCCTTGAGCTCCTTGGGGAATATCAGATTGCAGTTTTTGTTTTATTCAATGGTTGTACTAGATCCTTACTCGGACAAGCCATGTCCTGCTTTTTCTGTGATCAGATGGGCTCTCCTTGAATTGGCAACAAGTCTTGGTGCTAAGCTTGAAGGAATGAGTCCTAAGTCTCTGCATCAGTGTAATAATGTTAGATGGTTCAATGTTCGCAACAGCTTCTGGTGGGATTTTTGTAATCGTCTCTAAATTTTCAGTATATCATAACAGTACCAATCCCTATTGTAATTATTTACATTGTTCAAACTGTTCTCCTTATCTTTATTGTCATATCCTAAAGAAGGCTGAAGCATACAATGGCTGAAATATCATGGCTATGGCAATAAAGATGAGGGCAACAGTGTGAACAATGTAAATAATATAATTACAATACCTCATCTCAGAAATATAGACAGACAATGAAGTTAATGTTATTATTTAAACAAGGTTCCTTATTTTACTGCAGGAATAACAGGATACAAACTAAGATAAACAACAGAAAATGCAAATTCAAATACTATAAACGAAATACAGTGAGAAATGGCAAATTATTTAATGAGACACTTGTTTCTGCATATTGTTCGATAACTTCTCCGTATCAGGTGAAATATTTCTCAATTACAGGAACAAAATATCATACAGGTTGTTAACTCTCAAACTTTTAGCATATTTAATTTTTGAAAAAGTTGTTTACAAGCATATGTACTTTGATGATACATTAATTTTCGCATTATTCAATGGGTTTTATTTTCCACTTGGCAAAACATATTTCTTGTAGAAGTTGATTTGGAATGAAATTTTGATTCAAAAAATTTGTTGCATTTTAAGTAAATGAACTCTATTTTCCTGCCAGTTGCTCCACAAGTGAATGACATAATTAGTGTCCAGGTATTAAGTTGATGGGTTGGACGAAAATTTTTCGCTGGCCTCAGGACTCTGAGTTGCCGATCTCTGCTTTAGATCTTGCTTCATTTCACTTTTTTTTTCTTTACAATAATGTTCACCCTGAGGCTGACACTAGAGACCACAGATAATAAGTGTAAGCTTTCATCATTATTATTATTATTTAAGTTTGCTATTTATGATCATGCAAAGCATCTAAAATGTATCCGAAATGTTAGAACACATTGATTAGGGAAATATTCTATAAACTTTTTATTCTCAAGACCAGTGATCCCAAACTTCTTTTCTCTGGGATGCATTTTTGAAATGAAAATTTGCACACGCCTCACCAAATTTTATGATAAAATGTACATTTAAAAGTAAAAAGGGGAGACAGGATTAAAGGGAGATAACTGCTGACTCAAAGTCAGAACATTATCATTGATAACTCTCATCTCCAATGTGCAGACTCTTGTTACTATACTCTTAATACTTGATATAATACAAAAATATCACAATGATAAAATCGCTAAATAATTATTATTAATTCATCGAAAAAATGTTTTTCTTAACATATCTAATTTATAAAAGCAATTAAAATCTATCCTAATTAATATCACTGTTTTATTGCATTTTTTATTTTAAGAATCAGAGCAGATTTTCGGTAAATGGTCTTCTGCTCGACTAAAACAAATTGATGATTAAATTCTCCAAGGAATCCTGCTTATAACTAATAAAAATAAAAAGAGGCTGAAATTTTAATTCCTCAAAATTTCATAAAGTTAAGTAAGTGGGGGTAATATGTAAAAAAAAAAAAAATTTTTTACTAACATTTCTAAAAAAAAAAAATTTTTTAAATAATTTCATTCATTTGTGAATAAAATCTGACAACTATTTGATTTTTGCAAGAATTTCCAAATCATTGTGTTTTTCACCTGAAAAAAAGATGCTAAAACTCCTATAGTAATCTTTGGCTGACCACTGATGCAAAAAAAAAAAAAAAAAAAAAAGATTTTTAACCAATATTTCAAGCATAGTAAAAATGATTAAAAAATATAATAAAATAAAAAAAAATTACTTTGGTCTTTCCTCTTAATAATAACTAACATTTTGACAATATAACTTTATTTTTATTAAGTCTGGGGCATTTTTTCATCATGCTCTCATATGTTTTCAGTGAATTAGTACCTCATTATCAACATCATCATCATCCTTCAACTTCCCGGTGATTAGTCGGAACTCCATTGACAATCCCTTTCCACACTGCTCGATCCTGCATTGCTGTTTCCAGATCCCCAATGTCCAAACCCTGAGTCCCAAGCTATGGTGTTTTGAAAGTCAACTTTCATGAGAAGACACCTCCAGAAGGATGCCATAGAAGTAAGGATGAGATGACCTCCCCGTCTGCTCGGTGGCAGTGGCCGGCAAACTGCAATCACTTAAGAGAGATTGGATTCAGTTCTCTATAAGCATTGCATGGGATCTCCAACTGTGATACCTAGTTTGAAGTGTCCAAGTGAACAGTGTGTAATGCTTTTTATTTGAAGCTACAGTTGAGAAAATGTAAATTATCTTATTTCTTATACAAGATTTTTCACATCCAAATAAGTGCAACATTATTTTAATCAGTTCTATTTTCTAACATTTAAATCTGATTGGTCAATAATGTGGAATTATCTTACATATTCACTTTAAGAAAAAAATAACTATGTGATCAGAAAATGAAATTTAGTAATGAAATCTTAGTGAAGCAATTCCAAATATCCAAGACATAATTATTTTTCATCAGAGATATTTTTCAAATTTTCAGACAAATATTTTTGGTAGATATTTTAATTAGTTTAAAATCACAAAATACTTTTAACAGTCCCCAAAAATTCTTGATAGAATTATATTTTTAATTGAGAAATGCAATTTTTCTTTAAAATTAGTCTGGGATATTGTTAATAATTCTAACACTTTTGTTAAGACAAACATCATTACTGATAACTTAGGTCCTGACAAAATCTGGGCTAAAACATTTTAAAAACATTTTTAAAATAATTTAAATGTCTCATTATTAAAAGTTCTGATTTTAATTGAAAGATAATATTAAATCAGCCTAATCTGAAGAAAAAAAAAACAAGGAAAAATAATTTCACAGGTAGAGAGAAAAATATTGCCAGAAATCTAAACAAGGACATTTTTTTCCCTGTATTTCTAACTATATTTGGCTTCAAATATCACCTGACTGAAATTCAAATACCATATATGTCTGTGAATAAGACGACCTTCAAATCCCCAAAATTACCCTTAAAAATTGGGGGTCTTCTTATACAACAATTCAAAAAAAGAAACCTTAAATTCTGAGTGATGTTTGTCAGTAGGCTAACCTATGCCTCGGTGTGATGACCAATAATGTACATGAAAAGATTTACATTATCAAATAAATTGAAAATAAAAGTAATAAAACCATTTCCACCTTATATAGTACTGGCATGACTTCATAATAAATTGCCTATTCGAAGAATAATTCCATATCAATGCAATCACCTTGTATCTATGGAAGCTCAGCTAAGCAAATGTAAACATCAAGTTATGGTTGCATTCATAGCAACCTTTATCTTTCAATAAATTTTAATTTAAAACCCACTCCATACTTTCTTCATTTTGCTAGTGGTTCCATGATTGATATGGGTATAAATTAATAAGAATTTTCATTTGGCTTAGATAGAAGTTAGGAACAGACTGAATAAAAAGAAATGTTGAAAGTGGAATGTACTATTATCATACTGTTATTAGCAGTATTTTGTGATTTTTGATGAAGTATTATTAAATGGCCATTAGTACACCAGGCTGTTTTTGACCGTTTAGATATAGGAAAAGAAGAGAAAGAAGAAGAATCAGTATTCGCAAGAGATCCCGTCATGAAATGTTTAGATATAGGAAAAAAAGAGAAGAATCAGTATTCGCAAGAGATCCCGTGATGAAATGTTTAGATATAGGAAAAAAAGAGAAGAATCAGTATTCGCAAGAGATCCCGTGATGAAATGTTTAGATATAGGAAAAAAAGAGAAGAATCAGTATTCGCAAGAGATCCCGTGATGAAATGTTTAGATATAGGAAAAAAAGAGAAGAATCAGTATTCTCATGAGATCCCATGATGAAATGTTTAGATATAGGAAAAAAAGGGAAGAATCAGTATTCGCAAGAGATCCCATGATGAAATGTTTAGATATAGGAAAAAAAGAGAAGAATCAGTATTCGCAAGAGATCCCGTGATGAAATGTTTAGATATAGGAAAAAAAGAGAAGAATCAGTATTCTCATGAGATCCCATGATGAAATGTTTAGATATAGGAAAAAAAGGGAAGAATCAGTATTCGCAAGAGATCCCATGATGAAATGTTTAGATATAGGAAAAAAAGAGAAGAATCAGTATTCGCAAGAGATCCCGTGATGAAATGTTTAGATATAGGAAAAAAAGAGAAGAATCAGTATTCTCATGAGATCCCATGATGAAATGTTTAGATATAGGAAAAAAAGGGAAGAATCAGTATTCGCAAGAGATCCCGTGATGAAATGTTTAGATATAGGAAAAAAAGAGAAGAATCAGTATTCTCATGAGATCCCATGATGAAATGTTTAGATATAGGAAAAAAAGGGAAGAATCAGTATTCGCAAGAGATCCCATGATGAAATGTTTAGATATAGGAAAAAAAGAGAAGAATCAGTATTCGCAAGAGATCCCGTGATGAAATGTTTAGATATAGGAAAAAAAGAGAAGAATCAGTATTCTCATGAGATCCCATGATGAAATGTTTAGATATAGGAAAAAAAGGGAAGAATCAGTATTCGCAAGAGATCCCGTGATGAAATGTTTAGATATAGGAAAAAAAGAGAAGAATCAGTATTCTCATGAGATCCCATGATGAAATGTTTAGATATAGGAAAAAAAGGGAAGAATCAGTATTCGCAAGAGATCCCATGATGAAATGTTTAGATATAGGTAAAAAAAAGAGAAGAATCAGTATTTGCAAGAGATCCCGTGATGAAATGTTTAGATATAGGAAAAAAAGAGAAGAATCAGTATTCGCAAGAGATCCCGTGATGAAATGTTTAGATATAGGAAAAAAAGAGAAGAATCAGTATTCTCATGAGATCCCATGATGAAATGTTTAGATATAGGAAAAAAAGGGAAGAATCAGTATTCGCAAGAGATCCCATGATGAAATGTTTAGATATAGGAAAAAAAGAGAAGAATCAGTATTCGCAAGAGATCCCGTGATGAAATGTTTAGATATAGGAAAAAAAGAGAAGAATCAGTATTCTCATGAGATCCCATGATGAAATGTTTAGATATAGGAAAAAAAGGGAAGAATCAGTATTCGCAAGAGATCCCATGATGAAATGTTTAGATATAGGTAAAAAAAGAGAAGAATCAGTATTCTCATGAGATCACATGATGAAACATAAATAAAACAACGGCTTCCCTTTTAGGAGACGTGTGTAGCAAAAACATGATATAGATTCAGTTTTGTCATTTCCTTTATTTTGAATTTCTAAGGATACAGTAACATTTCCAATAACCACATCATTCTATAATCAATAAGCTGTCATCTTATACTACAGGTATAGGATAAATTAATGAAAAATTGTCATATTTTTTTTACCTTGTCTTATCTAAATGTCACCTTATACATGGAAATATACAGTATATCTGCAATTTTTCTCAAGGGAATTAATAAATTGCTTTAACATGAATAAATTATACTGCATTTTTACAAGGTATTCTTTATCTTTTGATACAAGATTTTTTAAGTCCAAATAAGTGTAATCTTATTTTAATAAGTTATATTTTACATTTACATCTGAAGTGATATGTGAAGTCAAATAGAGATAAGGGGGAAATGCCCTTGTTTAGACTTCTGTGAACATTTAATCACAGATCATGAGCAATTATACGTAAATATTTTCACTATAAATGATATGCTTAATTTTTTTTATATAAGAGTTATGTACCCTTCAGTTATGAGTTTTCTCATGGAAATTAATAAATTGTTCCGACATAAATTATACTGCATTTCAGAAGCTATTTTTCATCTATTGACACAATTTTTCAAATCCAAATAAATACAACCTTATTTTGATCAGTTTTATTTCACAATGTTTACAACTGATTGATCACTCATGTGGAATTATGTGTCATATTCTTTTTAATAAAAACTATGATCAGAATATGAAACTTAGTAATGAAATCTAAGTGAAGTAATTCCAAATTAACAATTTGCAATATTGTTTATAACCCTTTTTTTTATAGTTTTTAGTTTGGTTTATTTTGTTTTATGGTCTGTCCACCTCAATGGGTTATTTAATGCTGACAAAATGTTTAGGATTTCATATGAATATAATATGTATTATTTGTAAGAAGTCACTTTGTAGATCAGGTTCCATTGATGTATTTTTGTAAAGAGGGTTTTTTCGAGAGTCAAATGTTGCACTAAGTACCAGTGCCACTGAAAGAGAGCATGGAGCAATGGGATGAATGAACAACACAATGTGATATTGGAAGAAATGGCAAAGATAACTATAGAGGATACTAGTTGTAGTTTTGAGGTAGCATTAGCATGGGCCATAAGTGCCAAAAATACACTTCACAGTGTTCATAGGTATAGTCCCAATCAACTTGTTTTTGGCAAGAATCCCAATCCACCTTCTTTTTTAAATGACAAACTCCCTGCATTAGAAGGTGTTTCTACTAGTGAAATTGTAGCAAGCAATCTTAATGTCATGCATGCTGCCAGGAAGCAGTTCATAGAATGTAAGTCTTCAGAAAAACTAAGACACGCACTTCATCACTTAGTCATACAAAAATGGTGATGCTGTTTTTTTTATAAAAGAAACCTGTGTGACAGATGGCCTTGTTCAGGGACTGTAATTGGATGGGAGAATAAACAGGTGCTTGTTAAACATGGAGAGACTTATGTAAGAGTGCACCCTTCCCATTTAGTGCCCTGCCCTGAAATGTATCAAAATTCATAAAAAAAAAAAAAAAAAAAAAAATCAAACCCAACACACCACAAAATGCACCTGAGGAAACATCTAAAGTGTCTATTTTTGAAGAAGTTGATATGGAGGAAATATTAAAAACTCTAAATGACATAGTCAAAAAACTTCAAACTGTGTTAATCAGAAAGGGACCCCATAAACAAAACATCATCTCAAAGACAATTAAACTTCCTAAACCACGACAAACTATTAAATACAAGCTTGCCAAGGGCAAGCAAAAACAAACATCTTAAGAATGTACTAATGGAACAAGGTAAACGTTTTTGGTTGGACTTTGAACATCGAGTATTAGAATGGCAAGCGAGTGAAACTCAGGAAACAACAAATGATGAACATACCTCTTGCAATGAGGAAAATATGATTTCCTCCTCAAATGATTTGCAGGGCGAGACAAGAAGCAATGAACCCCAAAGCTGGGTTGAAAATAAAGTTTATCAGCAAGTACCTGACCAAGATTTCCACAAAATGGATTTACAGCAATAAAAGCTCTAATGTCAGACAGAGCTGCAATTCTAGACTTGTTGCTAAGGGCTTTCAGGATGAAGATGCTTGCAACACAAGGAATGTTTCTCCAACATGCTCTAAAGAAGATCTCTGCATAGCATTATCAATAATGGCATCTAACCATTGGATGTATAAATCAATGAATATAAAGAAAGCATTTTTACAGGGCAAGCAGTTGGATCAATTGGTTTATCCAGATCCTCCTAAAGAGGCTGGGTAACTCCAGGTTATATTTAGAAGGTGTCCGAATGTGTATATAGCTTGATAGATGCTTCAAGGTTCTGGTGCCTGACAGTCAGGTACAAATTAATGAAGTTAGGTGTAGTTTCAAAATATGACCAGGCCATGTTCACATAGTATATCAGAAACAAACTACAGGGTATCATTGCTGCTCATGTCAATGATTTTTGCTTTGTAGGGCCAGAGATTTTTCAGAGAAGGGTTGTGGACAGACTTTGTCATGTATTTGTTGTTAAATCTGAGGAAGTTGCTGAGTTTCAGTACATAGAACTAGACATAAAGAAGAACAGGGAAAGCATTAAACTCAGACAGAATGAATACATCAAGAAGTTAAAATATATCCCAGTAGCAGCATGTAGAAACTTAAAAGATACAATATCCACAAAAGAAATTACTGAAATTTGACAAGTAAAAGGCCAACTTAATTGGCTAGCCACTCATACCAGACCTGATCTAAACTATGACATCAGTGCTTTAAGTTCCATACTAAAACAAGAAAATGTGTAGTGTATAAAACAAATTAACAGAGTAATTAAGAAAGCAAAAAATGTAAAAATTCCATGCTTAGGAAACCTTGGAGATTTAAAAATTGTTGCGTATAGTGATCCTTTTTTGCCAATATAACTGACAGCTGATCCCAAGGAGGTTTGGTTTGTTTTGTTTTACGGCATATCAACCTCAATGGGTTATTTAATGCCGACAACATTTTTAAGATAGATTCGTATGAATAGAGTATGTATTCTTTGGTTTAGATTGGTTTGGTTTATTTTGTTTTACAGCATATCAACCTCAATGGGTTATTTAATGCTGACAACATTTTTAAGATAGATTCGTATGAATAGAGTATGTATTCTTTGGTTTAGATTGGTTTGGTTTATTTTGTTTTACAGCATATCAACCTCAATGGGTTATTTAATGCCGACAACATTTTTAAGATAGATTCGTATGAATAGAGTATGTATTCTTTGGTTTAGATTGGTTTGGTTTATTTTGTTTTACGGCATATCAACCACAATGGGTTATTTAATGCTGACAAAATTTCATTTTTTTTTCAAGAATGTACAGCTGGTAATATTTTTTTTTTAAATGTACAGTTTGGTTTGTTTTGTTTTGTGGCATATTAACCACAACAGGTTATTTAATGCTGACAAGATTTTTATTTCTGGTAATATTTTCTTTTTTCAAATATTTATTGCTGATACTAATTTTTTTTTAAAGTATTTCTGGTATTAAAATCTATTTTTACACTTTCATAGTGTTTTGAGTCAGGTTGTGGGGTCAACTATTTGCCCATAGCTGGGACTGTAACAGGTGCTACCACCCCAGGTCAGGGTGCACCTGGGAACACCAGTAATTAAGAGGTGCTCCTCAAAACCTCATGATCAGAGGCCTTGCTGTTGGATGTAGTTTATTGTCTTACCTAGGATGTGGATGCAGTTTATCACCATAACCAGGATGCTTACACAAGTTTGGGTGTTAACTATTTGCCCATAGCTGGGTCCCTAACAGGTGCTACCACCCTGGGCTAGGGTAGACCTGGGAACACCAGCAATCAAGAGGTGGTTCCACACTCCTCAAAACCTCCTGATTAGAGGGCTTGCTGCTGGATGTAGTTTATCGTCTTACCCAGGACACGGATGTAGTTTATCATTATAACCAGGACAGAGATCCCAAGGAGGCTACATACTTTTTTTGGTAGGAAGCAACAATAAATATATGCCCATCACTTGGCAATCCAAGCATGTTAAAAGAATTGTTAAAAGTACCCTAGCTTCTGAAACATTAGCTATAGTTGACATGTCAGAAGCATGTTTGTCTTATAGAAAATTTTTATTGGAGCTATTGCTGCTGAAAGATCATCCTGAAAATATCAAGATCATTTGCAAAACAGGCAATTCCTACCTCTATGATGCAGTACACTCTTCAAGACAAATTATGGATAAAAGACTCCACATGGAGATATGGCCATTTTCAGAGAAATGGTAGAAGTAAAAGTGATTGCAGAAATCTCTTGGATACCAACTGAGGCACAAATTGCAGACTCTTTGACAAAGAAAGGAGTAACATCATATACAATTCTTGGGTTTATAGCAGAGCACAAGGAGTCCTCTGTATAATGAATTGTTACATTCTCTTTTTTTTTGTTTTTTTTTAAGAAGACATTTGATGCCCAACAGAAAAGAAAAGGAAGAAGAGGAAGAATAGCTAATATGAATAAGTAACTTTCCTTGAGCGCTCTCTACAAGGGAAAAACAGATTTCCACCTGGAATCAAACTGGGGACCATATCGAATGAAGGGATGGAGAGCATGTGATAAATAAAAGTGGTTATCCTTTTATATCTTTTGTCAGAACTGATTATTCTTATTCACAACTAGCAGTAGAGCCCGGCGTTGCCCGGGGAAGTAACAGTAAGAGATAGATCAAGTTTTGACCATCATAAAGACTGAAAAATAAAATTGACAAAGATTATTGTTTAAGGTTGACAGACACACATGTCTTAATTAGATTTTTTCTTTTTTTTTACGAATTGGTCAAACCCAAACTCAAACAAAAACATTGTTTTCAATCATTATGAGTCTATCGATTGAATAGAATTTTATTATAAACAATTGCCTTGTAAATGGAATTTTTAAAGCATTCTGAATGTAAAAATAAAGAAAAAAGTGTGCAATACAATAAGAAACACTACCTGCTAAAAAAAAAAAAGTGAAGTTTTGTTGAAATCGGTTGAAAAATGTAGGAAATCCGATCCCATATATAAACGAACACACACACACAACCTGGGTTTTATAATAAGTATAACTCAATACGAGTTGTCCCCCTTTCATTCTGGCGATAGAATCGTGTTTTATTGTATTTTTCTAATTTTTGGCGCTGTCAGAACCACTGCAAGGTAATTTTACGCAGTCCTGTGAAGTTTTGTTGAAATCAGTTGAAAAATGTAGAAAATCCGATCCAATATATAAACATACAGACACACACACAATATGCGTATTATAATAAGTAAGATTCTGATATAAATTATACTGCATTTTTAGAAGCCATTTTTCATATGTTGATACATAATTTTTCAAATCCAAATAAGTGCAAGCTTATTTTAAACAGTTTTATTTTACATCTGATTAGTCAATAATTGTTACATATTCACTTTAAGAAAAAAACTATATGATCAGAAAATAAAGCTTACCAATGAAATCATTTGTCATGCAGTCTTACCAATTAATATTTAAAATCTAAGGGAATTAATTGACAATTTGCAATATCGTTCACAACCATTTTCTGCTGTTACTTCAATGTCATGCCATTCAAGATTAATTGCCTTTAGATCATTTTGAAAGGTTCTTTGGCCTTACTTGTTTATAGTTTCCCTAAGGTGGGATCCATCTCATGGCCATTTTTGAACACTGCTGACTCAGAATATCTCTAGTGCACCTCGTTTATCTGCGACAATTTCAGAGAGGATTTGCTTGTGTTCTTCGCCAAACCTCTTCATTTGCCAATTAATATTCAAAATCTTCCTTGGAGATACTCAATATTTCAATACATATAATTAGTTACTCCTTTTAATGTTTTTTTATCAGACTATATTTGTAGATGTCTCTTTAAACGTGACATTAAAATTGTTAAATGCCACACTTCCAATGAATAGTTTTTACCTATTGTGCATGGTCATGCGAGACTGCTAACAAGTGTGGGTTTACATGTTTTTTCATGAGTGACAAATATGCAAATTCCAAATAACACACATCACATGAATATGTCTTCTCATTTATATATCTTTTTTTAAATGGATGTATTCTACAAATTCTTTCCAGTATGTTTCTTCATATGAGTTTTCAAACTTGAGATCTTTGTAAATGCTGAGCCACATACTTCACACGAATGGGGTTTCTCTCCAGTATGCATTCGCATGTGCATTCTTAATGTTGAACTCTGTGAAAATGTTGCATTACACAATTCACACAAATATGGCTTCTCACCAGTATGTATTCGTATATGTTTTTTTAAAACTGAGCTTTCAGAAAATGCGGAACCGCAAATTTCACATGAATATGGTTTCTCACCAGTATGTGTCCGCATGTGGCTTTTTAATGTTGAACTCTCTGTAAACTTTGAGCTACAAATTTCACATGAATATGGTTTTTCACCAGTGTGTATTCGCATGTGTCTTTTTAAACTTGAGCACTCGGAAAATGCTGAACCACATTCTTTACATAAGTATGGTTTCTCACCAGTATGTGTCCGCATGTGATTTTTTAATGTAATATTCTGGGAAAATGTTGAACTACACACTTCACATGAATATGGTTTTTCACCAGTATGTACTCGAATATGCTTTTTTAAGACTGAGCTTTCAGAAAATGCTGAACCACATATTTCACATGAATATATTTTCTCTCCGGTATGCGATCGCATGTGAGTTTTTAAATGTGCACTCTGTGAAAATGCGGAAGAGCACACATTACACGAATATGGTTTCTCCCCAGTATGTATACGCACATGACGTATTAAACTAGATCTAACTGAAAATGTGGAGCTACATAATTCACATGAATATTGTTTTACATCTGAATGCTTCTGCATGTGATTTTTTAATTCTGAACTCTGTGAAAATGCTGAACCACACACTCTGCATGAATATGGTTTCTCACCAGTATGCATTTGCATTTGGCATTTTAAACTTGAACTCTCTGAAAACATTGAGCTACACATTTCACTAATGATTTTTTTTTATCCTGAACTGTATGAAACACAAATGCAAGTATGGTTTCTCTCTAGTATGTGTGCTCATATGAATTGCTAACATCAAACTCCTGAATATTTCAAGCCACACTCTTCACATGTAGTTTATAACATATGTGTATCACCATGTCTTTTTAAGTTTGAACAGACTGTGAATGCTAAACCACACACATGAATATGGTTTTTCTCCTGTGTGTGTACCCATGTAAATTGTGCGAAAACTTCAATCGTTTGATGGGGGGATCCCTTTTCATGGAAATTCAAGCTGCAAAGGAAAATAGCATAGTTTTAATGTCTTGGAAATTTAGTACACTATTCTCAAATATGAATAAATACATATAAGAAAAAAAATGTTTCCCAATATAAATTTTTCAACTTTTCAATCATAAATCACAAATTTAAAAACATTAATTTTATACATTTTCATATTTAATCTTGATTTTAATGGTTGCTTCCCTGATATGAAAACCCCTTACATGTTTCATTTTAGATGCAAGCTTTTAAATAATTTCACAAATACTAAAAAAAGTTAAATACTAGAAAAATTTCCTAAATTGTAATAAAATGATTTTAAAAAATTTCACAATGTAGATAATATAAAAATAAATAATAAATAGAAAAATTAATAAAATATTATAAATAAAAGGCAATAATATAAAAATTTAATGGTAATTTTTTAACAAAACCTCTTCTATAGTAAGGTTGTCCTAGTAATCCCAAGAAGCAAAGCCATTTGGAGTTTTAATTTCTGTGGGGCTATCCATGGCAGTAAGGTCAAGGAAGAGAGACCAGACTGAATACAACCAAGCCCTGAAGACCTCCAATGGTGGAATAGGCAAAAATGTACATAATCTCAGTAACCAAACTAGTGGAAAAGGACAGCGCCAGTTGGGGTGGCATAACTAAGGCAGATCAAGGATCTGACACCCTGATGCAACCAAGTTTGCTAGACAGATCTCACCTGTCTCAATCTTCATTGAGCCATGAGAGAGTAACTTCTGGCTAAGTGTGTGGGCTTTTCAATTGCACAGAGTTGTCCACCAAAATCAAAGTACGGGGACCGGCTTGGTTAGCTGGAGGCCGTAGTCCAAGTCCACATGTTGGCGGTGGGTTTGTGATGGTTGTATCCTTTGTGACCTGTGATGATACAGCAGATGAGCTCATAACTGGGCTGGACTATTCGGGATGGTAAGGCTATAAAGCAGTGGTGGGCAAACTACAGCAAACAGGCCATAACAGACCCAAAATACAAAGATAAAATTCATCATCAGTTTTTCATTTATGTTATTTTGATAAAATACAAAGTAAAATCAGCAATGTTATTGCATTTCAGCTTCGGTCTCTTTCCCCAAAACCATAACAGCTTCCCTGTGCCTTTTCTACAAATATTTTCATGATAATTGTTCTGATGAGCTTTCATCTTTGGCATTCAGATTTTATGAATATAAGCGCCTAGATTGGTAGCAATGTTTCATCATTTTACAATTGAAATGGCTAGATATATCCATCAGTTCTATGTTAAAAATTTCTTGTCTTCCATTTCTTGCTTGTGGAACTCACTTCTAGCTTCTTGCTTTCCAGTCAAATTTGATCTTGAAAAATTAAACTGCAATGTCAATTACTAATTTTCTGCCTTCTTGTTACAGTGGAACACCCACCTATAATAAGTAGGAGTAGTAGAAGTTGCTAAGTGAGTTGGTCAGTCAGTCGATGTTGGATGACCGTTAGTCGGATATTAAAGTATCAGCCACCACCACTAGATTTCTCTGCGTCATTACCTATTATATCAATTTTCTAACGTTTTGTACGTCAAACCTATTTTAGGACCGACTTAGTGAAATACAAGCCTCCACTGTGAAACTACTCCAATTGTCCTCTCTCCTGATGTATTTTTCTTTTAATTGTTCCACCTCAAGCAAGGTGATAATGCCACTAGAACACATAGAGTTACCAGGAGTGAAAGTGAAAGTGAAAGAGTATGAGAAGACTGGGAATGGGGAGGATTGAAGAAAGAAACAAAAGAAAAAAAAAATGAACAGGGTTCAAGACAGAAGATGGTGATTGATGTTGTATTTGAATTTTTTAAGATTGCATTTGTCAGGGAAGCAAGAAATCAGAAGAGAGTTCCACAGGTGTGAAGTGTGAGAAAAGCAACTGTTAGAGTAGAAGTGGTGGTTACATCTTGCTAGTTCAACAGTAAAACAGTGATACCTAGTTGCCAATCTAACTTGAATTCATGTACCCAGGGTACCAGAGAAAAAAAGCTTATCAGAGCAGTTACCATGAAAATATTAGTAGAACAGAGGGAAGTCCTGTCATGTTGGTGAGAAATCACTGAAGTTGAGATGCCTAGTCAGGATCGATTACATTAAAGGCCCTTCCATTTCTTTAGTATAGATATGTCCGGTTTTTTGCCAAAAAAGTGGCACACCCTGATGAAAAAAGGCCCCAGACTTAATAAAAACAACGTTTTATCAGGAAAAACTTTATGTTATTAATTAATAAGAGTAGAGACCAAAGTATTTTTTCACCACGGTTGGAGATATGTCTCTTAAAAAATTTTCTGCTAGAAAAGTAAGTAACTGTTCTTTCAAATTACATTAAATAAGCATTAAATTTTCTAATTATCCTAAAAAAAACGTCTGAAAAAATGATACTTCATTTTTTAAAATATTTTACAAATTATATTTTTGAATTTTGTTTAAGTTCAGAAAAAAATGGCTGATCGGATTGATTTTCTAGTAAATTTAATTGACTAAAAAAAAAACAAGATATTTGAATCAATTTCTTAACAGGATAGCAAGGATTAAAAAATCTGAAAAAAATATTCAAAAAATACTTTAGTCTTTCCTCTTAACAATAACTTAAACATTTAGACGTTAAAAAAATTGTTTTATCAATTTTCGAACCTTTTTTATCAGGGTATACGTTTTTAACGTGCTAAATTGGACATTTTAGTATTCATTCTCTGATACTCAGTAACATTTTTGCATGTTAGAGGCTTTATTGCCTTGTTTTAGGGTGAAATGATTAAAAAAAATGTACAATGAAAATAAATATGAAGTCTACGACAATATAGTCATCTTAAATATCCATGAATGAAATATAACCAAATTTGTAGAGACAACTAGGTTACTGGGTCATAACCTACACAAATTGGGCCAGTGATAACATGCAGAGGTTTAGTGATGTTTGTTTGTTGATGCCCGGGGACAACTTAGGTAAGTATTTGTTATTCTTGTATACAAGAATCTGTAAATAAATAGATAGAGGTACACAGATACACGACTCCCTCCCACCAAAAATAAAAACACTTGTCTTAATCATTAAGACTTAATGAATTTGAAAACAGAGCTTTCAAGACACATTAACTGACTGAATGAGAGATATGAAATTTGATTAATTAATAATTAATACTCTTCCTATGTTGAATAATAGTAGTCAGTGAAAGCAAGATATGAGAATTGTGTTCTTTTTTGTACATCCATACCAAAAATAATCTAACAGTTGCTAAAAGGAAAACAATAAAATTTCTTTTAAAAAACTTTATATTTTTAAATTTTCAAACATGTCTTTATTATTTAATAAAAGAAACTCTTATGACAAACAGCAAAGAAATAAATTTTAAAATAACAATTCATTTTTTAAAAATAAACATTTTAAAAAAAGTGTACAAACTGCACATCTTTGATTTCTGTCCAATTTGAAAGAAAATAAGTTTTCTTTTTTACTTTTAAATCACGCAGACACCAATTCTTAAAAAAAAAATTATTGAATTTTTATCGAGTTTTAATTTTAATTCAATTGAATTATTTTTGGCCAGATGCTGACCGAATTTTTACATTTGATGTTGCATAATCTTTTTTATTAAATATTCAGGTATTTTTCTTTATAAAAGAAATGGGCGAACAGCAACCCCCAATTAAAATTAAAAAGTAAACATAAAAAAATATTCCGCCAATGTTTTTTTTTTAACAAAAACATTTAAAAAAAAAAAAATCCAATTCACTCAAGTAAATAGATTTTTTTTATTTTAAATTTACGTTTTTTTTTGTTTTTTTTTCGAAAAATATTCATAAAAAGTACTGAAAATTTTGTTTAAATCGGATAATTTCGTGATTTGGGGCAAATATTTTAAAACTGGGTTTTTAGTCGCTACCGATTTTTTTACAGGTAAAAAACGTAAATTTAATTTAAATTAGCTTGGAATTAATTTTAAAAAAATAAAAAAAGCTTCAAGATTTTTCATTTGTTAAAAAAGAAATGCAATATAAACTTAAGTATCGCATCTTTTTTTTTTTTTTTAAGTACCCACACTAAAGTTTCTGTTTAACCCAGATAATTATTAAATTAATCGAATTAATTATTTATTTTTTAATCCTTATTCTTAATAATTAATATGGCTCTTAATTCTTCGATAAGTGGAGAAAAAAAACAAAAAAAACGTGCCAATAAATTTTTTAAAAATGCCTAAAAACAGTTTATTTATATACGGAAATTAATTTTTCTTTTAATTCGGATTAGTTTTTTTTATCATTATCTTTCAAACCGAACCGACATTAAAGTTCAAAGAAGGCATTTAAAATGTATTTTTCGGGGTTTTTTTATTTTTAGAAAGTCCGTGAACATTAACAAGAAAATTCTTTTCAGAGTGTTTTTCTTTCTGCAAATTAAAAAAAATTATACTTACTTTTTTCAGTTTGTTTTATCTCAGTTGTCCTCTCCAGAGCAATTCTACATTAGTGAAGAAAGAAGAGACACACATAAAATAAAAAAGCAAAATTAAAAAGCTCTTCTTTACTATTACTTGAAAAATGAGATCAAGTAAAGGGAGATAATTGATGGATTTTTTTTTTATGGGGGCTATAAATTTTTATTATATCGCTTTCGGCTTTAAAGTTCATTTCAGTGAAAAAAATTTGTAACTGAGTTACATTTAGTAAATATTCAGGGTTTGTGCACAGATAAGAGAGGTCAAATGAAGATTTCTTTTATGTTTAGGTAGGAAGACGAAAGATTGTCACTTTTTTTAACGCTAAAACAGGTCTTGGGGTCATAGACACTGATCCAGAAGAATATGATCTCTCCTAAATAATAATTTTCTTTTTTGTATATTCTTTCACACTCATTAACCTCTTACGTCTTAGCGACCTTACTGCCTTATTTAGAGTGAAAAATGAAATGATGAAAAATTCCCTTCCAGGTCCAGTTCATTACGTAATTCTTATAAAAAATGTCTGCCGTGGTAAGAAGAATAAATAAAAAATAACTATAGATTCAAAAATAATTATAACAATTGTAATCATCATTAATTCACTTATTTTAAACCAACGAGAATCGACTCCACTGTTATCCTCTGCACTGCACAGGTCACAAACACATGACATTCTTGCTATCGGACAGGGAGTCAACAGAGACAGCTCCTTTTCCTTTTTTTCAGGCCATAATAGTATTAGGTTGGTGCAAAAATAATGTCGGTTTTTGACGTTAAAAACACGTCAAAACCGACATTATTTTTGCACCAACCTAATAACATTTGTGCAAATTAATTGAAAACAAAATGAATAATTTCGTTAATATTTACTTTTTTTCTTATTTTTTCAAGGAAACATGAGCCAGTGAACATGTTAGTAATTCGTATGTCCATTGCACAAAGTCATTCCTTGCATATTGACGACAGATTGGATTTAAATCAGGAGAGTTTCTGGGCCAGTCTATAGTACTTTGATTTACTCACTGGTAAGGCTTCCCAGTGTGTTCATTCAGCATTATAATTTTCGCATGTTTCCTTCAAGTATTGTCTATCGCAGACAATGGCTGTAGAACAACTAATCGATAGTTGAGGCAATAGTGTCTGAGCATGATAAAAATCAAATGCAATCATGGATGACACAATATTTTTCAAGACCAAACAAATTTCATCATACACCCTAAAAACAGATTCATATTACTGCACACCACTGCAAATTACTTAATCTGAGGAAAAAACAGAAATCGATTACACCCTGTCACTCCAGTGGATCTAAAATTGACCATCAATTGATTTGCACAAAGATTTATCACTTAGCACATGAGGTAAGAAAAACCCAGACACTTATTGTATTTTTTCAAGTAAATTATCTGGACACTCATTACACAATTTATAAAAAATTTATACAAGAAAGACTGTAAACACATTACTTATTATTTATCATTGTGTCAAATTTCGATCCATATTTAATCTACCCTTGACTCCAAACTCACAATTTTATTTAGCACTAGCAGTAGAGCCTGGCTTTGCCCGGGGATGTAACAGTAAGAGATAGATCAAGTATCGACCATCATAAAGACTGAAAAATAAAATTGACAAAGATTATTGTTTAAGGTTGACGGACACGCATGTCTTAATTATTTTATTTTTTTTTTTTTTTACGAATTGGTCAAACCCAAACTCAAATAAAAACATTGTTTTTAATCGTTATGAGTCTACCGATTGAATAGAATTTTATTATAAACAATTGTCTTGTAAATGGAATTTTTAAGGCATTCTGAATGTAAAAGAAAGAAAAAGTGTGCAAGACAATAAGAAACACTACCTGCCAAAAAAAGTGAAGTTTTGTTGAAATCGGTTGAAAAATGTAGGAAATCCGATCCCATATATAAACGAACACACACACACATACGGCACAAACAACCAAGCTGGGTTTTATAATAAGTATAGCTCGATAACTCGATATTAATATGTATAACTTGATATGAGTTGTCCCCCTTTCATTAATGCCTGTTAATCGTGTTTTCAAATTGATTTTGTGCAAAAACAATTGGTTTTTCCAATTTTTGGCACAGTTAGAACTACCGCAAGGTAATTTTACGTAGTCCTGTGAAGTTTTGTTGAAATCGGTTGAAAAATGTAGGAAATCCGATCCAATATATAAACGTACAGACACACACACACACACAGAATCTGCGTTTTATAATAAGTAAGATTACTGTTGCTCATGTTTCCAACATTACATAACAACCAGATAATAAATAACACTCATTTTATTATTTCCACATCTTGCTGTTTCTCATTTTTACAATTATATTAGGGAGCTTATAATTATTTACTCATAGATATGTGGTGACAACCCGACATTAAATGCTAAATGCCATTCTGAAATGACATTAACAGCTTTACGGTCATGGTTTATACAGATGCAGGTGATTTTTAAAGCCAAAAAGGTTGTTTCTCAGAGAGTATGTTACTGCTATACCATAGAGAAACTTCCACCAGAAGCAGTCAAAGAGGTTATGGACTTACTAGAAACCATAACTGAAGAAAACCGTTATGACAAGACTTGACTTGTATCGGTTTACACCCTGGTCGGGTTGAACCGGCTTCCTCCCGAGCAAGTACTGCATCCCAGACCATCGCTGCCCACGCTCGCCGATCCTGAGCCAGGTCACACAAAATGGCGAGCCAATCGCAATTCCATCATCAAAGACCAACTACTTGTAGACTTGATAGTACTGCTAGGTCATCCTTGATTGTGCTAGCCCACGTCCCCAGCTGCCCACCAACACGTTTTCGCCAGCAAGGAAGAGAAGGAAGAAGTACATCGTGGATGAGCTCTCCCTCCGGGTGTCGAGCTGCATGCCTGAACCATCGGAGACGACGCTGGAGCAGGATGGGTGGAAGAAGACGGAGACTCAGACGACAACATAGAGTGACCAAAGGCACACGATCGGTTTGGCAGCATCATAGAATGCAATTGTTGTCAAGCACTTCAAGCATTCGTAGGTCAACCGCTCTAAGTGGTCACGTTTCACAGCCATAGAGAAGGATAGTCTGAACAATAGCCTGATAGATGCGCCCCTTCATAGCTGTGGAAATCTCCTGTCTCTCCCATAGTGACCACTTGAGACACACGAGTGTGGACCTTGCAGCCCCTATACGGCGTTCAACCTCGGCAGCAGCCTGCCCGGATGGTATAATGGTTGAACCAAGATAGACGAAAGACTGCACGTATGACAAGACAAGAAGAAAACACCCCAGAATGGCATCAAAATCAGTGAAAATTTATCATCCTTTAATAGTTATGTATAATTTAATTTGTAATGGATATAAATGTAGGTAGAAAAAAGAAAATGTGAAGATATCAAGCATCACAAAGCACTGTCTGGGGCTCCTAATCACGCTCCCTCCACCAGGTGGTTTGGGATAGTAGACACCAATCCTGACAGTGAACCATATATTTTACATGAATGTGGTTTCTCTCCAGTATGTATCTTCATAGGAGTTAGCTTCAAACTCTGAAAATTTTTCACCCCACTCATCACGCAAATGTTTTTTTCTCAATATGTCCACATGTGATTTTTTTTAATGTAAACCATAAACAATCCAATCCATCTTCTTACAGGTATATACTCCCATGTCGATCTTTGATGGAGATTGCTTTTTATGGAAATACAATCTGCACAAGAAAATAGCATAGTATTTGTATCTTTATTGAAATTTTATTTTCAATACCACATTCTAAAATACAAAGACATCTTAAATAATGTTTTGCATTGTAGTGTAATCATGCAACACCCTCCCTGGTCATCCAAGACTTCCAACACCATGGCTGATTGATGAAGATCACTTCAATCTTAGACCTGCCTCATCCCACGTTGTGATTTAAGTTTGATCATAAGGAGGTCAAGATTGAAGTGTCACGAGTATCTTCATGTTGGGCTGGTCCAAGAAGGGCAAAGACATACAGGTTAAAGAATAACACTTGAATAAATTAAACAAAATACTGTTTTTATATCAGTCCTTCATACAATAATTGGTTATATCAGAGTTTGCATGCAATTAATTATCAGCTCAACCTGCATTTAAATTGGAAGTGATACAATTGTTAACCTGGAAAAATCAGGTTTGCTGTTGTTGGTAAAGTTTGGCACAAGGCTGAAGTCAGATAATTACTTGGGCCTCTCTCCTGTCTCTGGTCTCGCTCCACTTCTCCTCTCTTCTGCTTAATTTGCTGTGTGCATTCGTATTTATGGACATTTGCCCGAATTGGTGAAGTAAGAGAATTTGATAATTCTGGGGATTTCCCTTCTTCCACTCTCTAACTAAATCTCCTCAATGAGGCTCATCTACCTCCTGCTGGTATTCCAACTCAACTTTTGACCAGGGAAATCAACTCCAAATTTGTTGTTTATGAAAAATGAAATTTTTGCTTTACAGCTTGCATTTTCAGCTGTGTTGAACACATGTCAATCATCATTGCCCTCTAAGTCTGGATCACTTTTCCATTGTTCAAACTGCTTGACGGACAATTCAAGTCATTTATGCATAAATTAAATCCTCAATTCTTCCCACTGGTTTCTGGTATTAACCCTTCTTGTTTCAATGTCTCTCAGCACATAACACTTTTTTTGATAAGAAAATTTTCTTGGGTTTTATTTTGCCATAGTAACAACAAATAGTATCACAGTAGATATTTCAGTCACATCCCAGTTATGATGATAAACTACATTTGGCAGCAAGGCCTCTGAACAAGAGGTTTTGAGGAGTGTGGAACCATCTCTTAATTGCTGTTGTTTCCAGGTTCACCATGACCTGGGGTGGTGGTACCTGTTAAGGTCCCAAATATGGACAAAAAGTTAATCCCAAAGCTGTAGTGAAAACACTACGAAAGTATTTATATTTTATAGTAAAAATATCAACAATACATTTTTGTAAAAAATTTTAAAAAATTACCAGGAATACATTTTTGTAAAAGAAATTACTAATGCTCCCAGGAAAATTACATTTCAGCATTAAATAACCCATAAGGAGTTGATATGCCACTAGACAAACTCTTTAGTCATAAATCACAAATTAAAAACATTAATCTCATACATTTCCATATTCAACAATGAAATGAGTGTTGTGAAGTCCTTTGTGTTACTACTCAATACTCATGTGTAGTTCCTCCTCCTCCTAATCAGAATCATTATATAGCCTGGGTATTCCAGATATGTTAATTAGTTAATTTACATATCACTACAATGAGGATCATAGTTTTTTTATGCACTATTAACATGAAGACATCAATGAAGGCTAAACAAGGACATTTTTTTCCTCCTTCTCCAACTTTATTGGCCTCAAATATCACCTCATTGTAATTCAAATGTATCACAAATGAAAATAAAATCATTTGTTATTTTTTACTATAAGTTATTGGTCAGTGTCAGATAACATAAAAAAATGTGAAAATTTCAAAGCAGAAATATGGAAAATATTCAGTTAATTCTTACTTTGATGTTTAAAACAATTATTGCATTGGAAATAACTGAATGACTTGTTACATGTTTCCTATGTATAGCTGGCCTCTTGTATTTGAGGATACCTGTCTACTAGAGTGGCTAGCCAATCCCTATTGCAGACGCTTGCTCAGGCGCATTTGTGTTTATTCAACACCCACAGGGCCCACCCATGGTTTATACTAACTATACTCAGAAGACCTTAGTTACAGTTTCTGGAAAAAAGCATGTTATCTTGCATGATCAACAATTTGAACAAAGCCAGTATGCTCAAGCCCTCAGCCATGATGACTTTTAACTTTGTGCTAGCACAGCTATTGACGGCACCCAAGGGTTCTGTCTACCCAATTTCACTCACAAGGCTTGGGTCAACCCATGGGTCTGGTTTTCAGGCACTTTCCAAAGGTGCCACATGCTGGGATCAACTCCTCCAGTCTGATAAAATCAGGAAGTCTCCTTCCTGACAACCATGGGGAGATTTGAACCGGGGTCTCATTGTCAGAATGCGAATGTTCTAACCACTTGACCATATATTTGCACATAATGCAATGACAAAAGTGCACAGGTGTAGGTTTTAAGAAAGCTTTATTCAACTGAGAATACAAGGTTCATATATAGTGTCCTTTTATAGTCCCAGTAAACAGAAAAATCTCTCTCAAAGAGGAGAGTAACAAAACAAGGGGAGACCAAACTTGATTATTCATAACACATATTTTTTGAATTGTCTAATATTTTAAATGAAGAAAACCAAAGCCAAATTCATTAAGCATTATTTATCCTGCATGAAGGAAGGAAGGAAGGAAGGAAGGCTGAGAGAAAATGTCCCTAGAAGTCAAAATAAAGATGTTTTTTCATGCTTCTCTAACTTCATTGGCTTCAAATGTCACCTCATAGAAGTTCAAATATATTTCTGAGTTTTCTCATGGGAATTAATAAATGCTTCTAACATAAATTATACTGCATTTCAGAAGCAATTTTTCAGTTTTTTTGTGCCTTTTTTTTTAAAAGTGGGGATGACAGTACAAAACTAATGTTGTTGAATGCTGACCTTTATCATAGTTCATGTGCAACTGGATGTAAACATTATTTTCACTATGTACTTTTTTTTTTAGTACACAAGTTATGTGCCCCTTATTTCCAGGTTTTCTCATGGGACTTAATAAATTGTTCTGACATAAATTATACAGTGTAACCCGGATATAAGAGAGTTGTCGGGACCGGAGAAGAAGTCTCTTATATCCGAGTTTCTCTTATATCCGGTTTTGGTCTAATTTATATGCATTAACACAGGCTCTAATTTGGGAACAGAGAAAATCTCTCTTATATCCGGGTTTCACTTATATCAAGGTTACAGGTTTTATTAATACAGTGTAAACCGGATATAAGAGAGTTGTCGGGACTGGAGAAGAAGTCTCTTATATCCGGGTTTGGTCTATTTTATATACATTAACACAGGCTCTAATTTGGGACCAGATAAAAATCTCTCTTATATCTGGGTTTCTCTTATATCCGGGTTACACTGTACTGCATTTTTAGAAGCTATTTTTCATTTGTTGATACATAATTTTCAAATCCAAATAAGTGCAACATTATTTTAATCAGTTTTACAGTTTTATTTTACATTTAAATCTGATTGGGCAATAATGTGGAATTATCTTACATATTCAGAAAAAAATAACTATGTGATCAGAAAATGAAATTTAGTAATGAAATTTAAGAGTAGCAATTCCAAATAGCCAATACATAATTATTTTTCATAATAGTAGATATTTTTACAAATTGTCATCAGACAAATGTTTGGTAGATATTTTAATTAGTTTAACATCACAAAATACTTTTAACAGTCCACAATAATTCTTGATAGAATTACATTTTTAATTAATAAATACAATTTTTCTTCAAAATTACTTTGGGCCATTGTTAGTTAATAATTTTGACCCTTTTGGTTAGAAAAACAAACATCATTACTGATAACTTAGGTACTGCCAAAATTTGGGCCTAAAACCTTCAAAACACATTTAAAATGCCTCATTTTTAAAAGTTTTGATTTTATTTTAAAGATAATAATAAATCAGCCTAATCTGAAGAAAAAAAAGCAAAAAAATAAAAGTAAAGAAAATTAATTTTCACAGGTGGATATAAAAATATTCTCAGAAATCCAAACAAGGACATTTTCCCCCATATCTCTCTAACTGTATTTGACTTCAAATATCACCTGACAGAAATTCAAATATATCTGTGAACTTTTTTTCAAGGGACATAAATTATACTGCATTTTTAGAAGCCATTTTTCATTTTCGGATACAAGATTTTTCAAATCCAAATGCATGTAATTTTATTTTAGTCAGTTTTATTTTACGTTTACATCTGATTGGTCACTAACGTAGTATTATGTTACTTGTTCTTTTTAAGCAAAAATCTAATTGATCAGAATATGAAGCTTGTTAATGAAATAATTTGTAATGCAGTTTTGTTAATTAATATTCAAAATCTTCCTAAGGAAAGTGATTATGAATTGACAATTTGCAATATTGTTCACAAAAATGGGCCAAGAAGTGGCTTGTTCATTTTAACACATCAAAAACGAAATTGCTCTCTTTTAATCATCTGAGAGAACTCTTTTTACCTTCCATCAGTAGTTGAGTCCTTACTTTGTATATTGATGTCACATTTGTTCTGATGCTTCTGCTATATATTTAGAGATTCTTGATAAAATCCAAAGAATCTGCAATGTTATTGGTCCTGATCTGAAATTTCAGCTTCATTCCCTTTCCCACCACCATAATACAGCTTTCCTATGCCTTTTCTATAAATACTTTTTATGTTAATTGTCCTGATGAACTTTCTGCTATGGTACCTAAACTTAATGAATTTAAGTGCAGTACTAGATTGGCAGCAAGGTCTCATCATGTTACTGTTGAAATGGCTAGATATAACTCTAGTTCTATGTAAGTAAGTTCTCAGCTGACAATTTCTTGTCACACTTCTTGCTCATGGAACTCAAAAGCAACAGAGTAGTCTCTATCTCTTAAAAAAAGAAAAATCATTATTCCTCAATATATATATATAATATGATAAATTGGAAAAAAGTTCTATGACAGATTTCATCTGACTGGTCTTTGTTGATGTTGCCACGTCTACACATACACATGAAACGAATGACACTGGTAGTTTCAAACAATCAAAGACTTAACTAATAAAAAACAAAACAACAAGCCAAAACCTGAGGGGGGAATTTACTCTATCAAGTGCAGGAATTGTCAGAATGAATACACTGGTAAAACCTCAAGAGGTTTAAACAAAAGACTATATGAACACAAAAGGGACATTTTAAAAAACAACACGTAAAATGAATTGATTGTTCACCGTAATGAAACTGACCACAAATTTGAAACAGGGAATGCTATTTTGATTAAAAGAGAAAATAATACACTAAGACAAAAATATCTGCAAAGGGCCTTGATTGCTAGTTCAGCAATGGTAAATTTGCGTCCAGGCTCTTATGATATATTACAGTTCTTGGCAGATTTTGATGTCACAATGTGTGACAAAGGTGATGGAGAGAAATAGACAAAGAATACAGGTGAATTTGGTTAGTATGAAAAAATATTCTTTCAAAAAAAAAAAAAAAAAAATGTTTAAAAAAAATATATATCCTTTAAAAAATTTTGAAACTACCAGTGTCACTTATTTCGTACACATCTGTAGGTGTGGGAACACTAACAAATCCTAATGGATGAAACGCGTCATAAAAACTTTTTTCCAATTTGTCAGACTATTTTTCTACATACTGTTTGTTGATATATAAAATTATACAAAATTATATATATATATATATATATATATATATATATATATATATATATATATATATATGGATGACTTCAACCAATGCTTTTATCCACTGGGCCATGTGTCCTTGGTGCTGAAACATTGTGAATATGACAATGTAATAAATTTTGGTATGTAATCTTGACAGAGTTAGAAGTTATTGACATTTAGAAAAATGTTCATGAAAGTATATTTCAAAAATAATATCCAATAATGCATTTCGTTATCCTTCTGATGGAGCCATTGCGGCAAAATGCATTGTCGGATATTATTTTCGCAAGATACTTTCATGGACATTTTTCCAAATGTCAATAATTTATAACTGTCGGGATTACATACTCAAATTTATTTCATGCTGTTGACATGGATAATGCATAGATAAAAAGTTTTTCATCTATTTTCTACCAATTCTAAAAGATTTCCATCTCAAAACTCGGACACTTAAGGCAGAAAATATAAAATCTTAAACAATTTTTTTTAAATTTTAAAACTTTCTTTCTCTTTTTTAGTCTCAAGCAACACCAGCTTGGGAAAAATAATATAAGATTTAATTATTATAAATACACACAAATGTATACACACACAATGCATTTTTCAATATCCATCTGATGAAGCCATATAGGTGAAATGCATTATTATTTTCGAATATGACAGTGTAAATATCAGAAATATAGAGATAAATTTGTTCATGGGATTCAAGAAAGTAAAAATTGGATGACCTAGATTTCATTAAATTCTGTTAACAAGAAAGAAAGAAAGAAAAGGAAAAGAAACCCGATGAATACTGAAAAACTCTACTGGTTTTTAAAAGCCAGTGCTGACAACCATGTTAGTATGGTACCTGCCAAAAATAAGAGGATCATTCATGTATAAACCTTTGGAAATGTTCTAAGCCTTAGCAATGAACATAAAGTAAATTACAGTGAACATTATATCTACAGCACAACTTTCAAAGATCCTCTCAATATGAGTAAAGAAAAGTATATAGAATTCTCATTTCTGTCAGAATTTATGGGATGAGGAGTTATCATTACTTACACTATTTATATTCAAACTATTATCCTCATTTTTGTTCCTGTTTTCACAACATTTCAATCATTGTGCTTTCTGGCCTTCATCAGGTGCATATCAATCAATCTACACAGAATTTTGAACTGAACACTCTACAGGGGTAGACTGTTCTTGTTCCACTGTTCATGTCTAGGGATAGTGTCGGGTTCTTATTTATTCAAGATCAAGTGCACAAAAGCCAGGGAAGGTTGGCTTATGATATATGGATGATTTGAACCTAGTCTCTGTGTAAGTTGTTAGTACATCCAGGAAGGCTAGCTGATTGTTTTCATTGTGTGAAGTGGATCGAAGGTCTTATTGAGTTCATATGGTCCAGCAATATTTGTACAGCTTCCTGATGAGGCCAGAGTATGAAAGTATCATCTACATATCTCAGCCATACTCTTGGCTTTAGTTCCTAAAGCCATTTCCTCAAAGTATTCCTTGTGTATGTTTGCCAACATGGGTGACAACAGTGAACCCATAGCCAAGCCTTCTTCCTGTTGGTATATGTCAAACTCTAGTTGGAAGAATGCTGTCTGTACACAGAATGTCATCATTTCCATAAAATTATCTATTGGAATATTAGTACATTCTCCCAAGGTGGAGTCTGATTTTACAGGAATCAGATTTTACAATCATACAAACACACATAAAAGTTGGCAAGACTGTTTCCCTCTCTAATTTTCTGTAAGAGTAAACATTACAGAAATAAATATGGAGAAATGTTATTTTTCATATTTGAACCAAAAGGCTACAGAGGTTTTCTGAAAGAAAGTATCAATATTCATCATTCGAAGATACTTTTTCTTTTAAGAGAAGTCAAGAGATGGGATTATAGTTTAATCAACCTCATTAAAATACTTCAAATAAGAAGCCCCAACCCTTTTCATCAGAATCTTTTTCTGCAGGTACACCATGATGCCAAATTTTGTGCATTTTCAAAATTTACTACTTGTTACTACTAAAGTCTTCTTTGGACGATGTCAGTTTACCTGGAAAGAAACAATGCAATTATTAATAAGAAGAGTTGAAATTAGTGCATGACAGATTTCACAGCTATAGCGTCACTCCTTCATAGCCTATGAACTTTTCAGCCAATCTTTGGACTTCAAATAAAAAGCACTAACCTTTTTCATTCATCTAAATTAGGTAGTCTGTGAACAATTTCTTTTTTAATATCATTGAATATAACAGATAAAGATGAAATTTTTTATTTTTTTTTATTAGTTAAACAAAACATTTACAATACTGGTATCACTCAGGTCTTAAAGCAAAAATATTAGCAACAGTTTTCAGTGACACGTGTAATGTAAATCTTAGAGTCTTCAATGTGCAAATGAAACAATGTTATTTTCAAATTATATTATCTCTTCCCATCTTTTTCTCTCCACTCCTCTAAAGATTAACAATGTCAAAACTTTTCACTGGTGAAAATATGAAATAATCTAGACATTTTAGATGAAAACTCAAACCATCTAAAATATTCTATCATGACACCTAGGAGAATATTTTGAAACAAGGAGTTCATATTAGAAATAGCTTACAATCCATTTCAACTTGACTGACTGCATAAACAAAGCAATAACATCTTAAATTTATATTTGCTTATTCTACCTTTCCCCTGACTCTACTGAGTTTTATGATTAACCACTAAAATGAAATCTTTTTTGCAAATTGGCTATTCACAAATTGCAACAAAGAATTCCCAAATAAACTTGAATATCATCTTTAAGCATTTCTGTGACATTAATTTTTAACTCTGAAAATTTATATTCACATATTCAACCTTTAGCACCTTGGATTATAATTATTACTTCCCTTTCCATTGTGTTTTTTCAAGGCCTCTCAATTGCAGTATCCTTATTGTTAACTTCACTCAAACTTGTTTTCTGTTGCCATAGCAGGATATGACAACATAACTATGAAATTCAAACACTATTGTTCAGGAATCAGAGTCACCTTCAGTGACAGGATAAACATTTTGTACAGCAAATGAAGTCACAGAAGTTAACATGAACTTGGTAGGATGCGTTTTTACAGTTTCCTTTTAAATAAAATTGTTGTGAAAAATTTAAATAATATAGCTTACAAAAATATAAATAGAACCTCACCTTGAAGACAGAATCTATGGTCCAGCCCAAGGTGTGAACTACAAACTAGAGATACCAAAATCAAGCAGGTATGAAAATTTTTTTCTCTGGGAATTGTTTTAGCAGAGGACGGAAAATATGACACTGAAATCTCAGGGCCCATTGGAATAGCAGAAGTTGCCTTTCAAAAGTTTAGCAAAGCATTAAGAAACAGGAAATCATCTTTTTTTTTTTTTTTACTAATATTTACCAATACAAGGCCCAAGAACCACTCAAAGTAGAGGGTTACTTTGTTAGTGGTGTATTACCATATGAAAGGGCAAGAAGTGAAATTCTTGAAGCTATGCACGACAGTTAGCAGCTTAGACTTGAAGAGGTCAAGATTTAACTGGTGAAATATATTGAAGAGTTCAGTTGAAGATGTTAGTAGTATAGTGTGGAAGTAGAATTGGTGCTTGGAGAATTTGACACTCACAAGAAATACTGAAAACAGAGGAAAGCCGCAAGTAACCTACCTAACGTGCTTGTGTAAATGAATGCCAGAACAGGGACTGGGCGGAATAACAAAAAGACAAATCTTAGTAAGAGCTATAAAGGCTAGGAAGTTGTAGAGGGTCATGAACGGCAATACCTTTAAGTGACACAGCATATAGAAGGACTTCAGATTGGTTTTTCAGTGTCTATCCTCTTGTAATTTTTCAAATTAAACTCACTAAAAATGCTGACTTATTCACATGTCTTTTGAAATGTGATTTCTATGAAAATGTGGAATCACACACTTCACATGAAGAGTTTTCAAGCAATGTGCATCTACACTTAAATTTACCATGTAAGTTGTCAGGGCGAATTGGATCCAGGGCATACAGTTGTGAATATTTTGGCATATATGGCCTATCATGATATTTTATCACTTACTATTCATCAACAAGTCTCCAAGCTACTTGTTACTTCAACAGCTACCTAAGAAAGTGAGATATGTTCCTCACTGCTTTTTCTTTAAAAAAAAAAAAAGTAATTTTGGTTTAATCTTTCATCAAATTAAATGTTTCTGTTTTAACGAGATGTAGAGATTTTTATTTTAATTTTTAACAAATGTTTCAATAAGTTTCTAATTGCAGGACAAGTGTCAGAAAATAGCTTTGATGACTGGAAAACTTAAAAATTCATAATGATGACATAAAACGGGAACTGTTAATTTGATGAATTGTGAACAAGCAGTGAAAAACAACTTTTTGCAAGCGAGATCTCATTTTCTTATGCAGCCATTGAAGTAACAAGTAGAGTTGGTAACAGACAGTAAGTGACAAAATATTATGGTAGAATGTATATAATGAAATATTTGCATCTGCAAATCATCCTTTGCCATGTAGTATTAATTTTAGCATTGGTTTGTGTATGTTTTTTATATTTTCATATGGTTACATGGCTGAGTGATAAAAATTTTGCTTTCCATTCCACAGACCCAGATTTGAACACTGAAAACTTTGAACAATGCATTTCATATGAATATGGTTTTTCACAAGTATGTATTCAGATGTCTTGATTATGTATTCGCATGTGAGTTTTTAATATTGAATTCTGTGAAAATGTGGCACTACAGACGTCACATGAATATGGCTTCTCACCAGTATGTACTCGTATATGTTTTTTCAAACTTGTGCTATTAGAAAATGCTGAATCACATACTTCACATGAATAAGGTTTCTCACCAGTATGTGTTCGCATGTGAATTTTTAACTTTGAACTCTCTGCAAATTTTGAGCTACAGATTTCACATGAATATGGCTTTTCACCAGTATGTATTCGGATATGTCTTCTTAAACTTGAGCTCTCAGAAAATGCTGAACCACATACTTCACATGAATAGGGTTTCTCTCCAGTATGTGCCTGCATGTGATTTTTTAATGTT